>RJWM01001257.1:83668-162830 GCA_004363535.1 Dasyprocta punctata
TTTTTTTTTTTTTTTTTTTTTTTTTGAGATAGGGTCTTGCTATGTAGTTCAGGCTAGGTTTGAACTCAACATGCAGCCCAGGCTGGCCTTGAAACTCATGGCAATCCTCCTGCCTCAGTGTACTGAACGCTGGGATTACAGGCATGTGCGACCATGCCCGGCTTACAGCTATAGTTTTTATAGCATTACCATGTCTCAGGTTCTTTTCTAAGTGTTTCAAATGTATTAGATAGGTATTGGAACTACCGTGGCGCAGATACATTGAATGGCTTGTCTAAGACCACAGAGCTCCTAAGTGATGGAATAAGGGTTTGAATCTGAACAATCTCAACAGAGAATATCTAAGATGAGCTGCTGTACCTCAGAACTAAATTTTCAAGACACAAATGTTGAACAAAAATAAATGTGGAATTCCATCCAGTTGGACCAATGACATGTCTTTAATGATATATAGTTTTTGTTTGTTTGTTTTTTGCGAAACTGGGAATTGAACCAGGGCCCCTGCACTGAGTAACATTCTTACCCTTTCTATCTTTATTTAGAGACATGGTCTCACTAAGCTGCCCAGGCTGGGTTCACATCCCCAGAGTTCTGTAATTACAAATGTGCATCACCATACCTGGTTTCAAAGTCCAGTTTTCATTTACATTTAGAAATGAAATGAAACAAAGGATTTAGATACTTTTATTATCAATGTTTAAAATTCAGAACATTATTTTTAATGGAGTGGATCTCCATTACCTAAATACATAAAATTATCTTAAAAAACTTATTAAAGTTATAAAAATTTTATTAGGCTTATTAATGTATAATTATTATATCTTAAAAATGCATTGTTTTCTGTAGGTTTTCCTTCAATTTTGCATTTTGAAAAACCTATCAAACAAATCAAGAGAACAGTGTAAGGAACACTCTTAGGGCATTTATCGATGCATATCAATTGCTCATGTTGTTCACATACACACACCTTTCTCCCCCAAGCCTTGGAAAATTAATGTAGACATCGTTACTGCATCATGATATGTTTACTATGTATCTCCTAAGATGAAGGACATCTTCCTGTACAATCACAAACCATGACAGTAAAACAGTA
Source organism: Dasyprocta punctata (assembly GCA_004363535.1). NCBI lineage: Eukaryota > Metazoa > Chordata > Mammalia > Rodentia > Dasyproctidae > Dasyprocta > Dasyprocta punctata. The sequence continues at coordinate 84,762 of RJWM01001257.1, forward strand.
TTATATAAAACACAGTCCATTTCTAACATTATTCAAATATCTCAAATAAGTTCTTTGTAGCTAGTTCCTTTCTTCAGTATAAAAGACTTTGGATACAGTTCCAATAAAGGATCTAATGTCACACTTGCTTGTCAAATCTCTTTAGTTTCCCTTAATCTGAAACAGTCTCACCCTACCCCACTTTGTCTTTCATGACAGTGGCATTTTAGATTCCAAGCCATTATCTTGTAGAATGTCGTAGAGCAAAGATTTATCTGACATTTCCCTTATGGTTAGATTCAGGTTTAGGATTTTAGGGAAGAATGAGTACTTCTCACTGCATGCCATTTGGACCCACATGAAGGCGCTGGTCAGGATGTGACAGTGAATCACTTAGTGAATGTGAATCATATCTCCTTTTGAAATATATTTAATGAGTCTGATAATTATTGTTCAACTGAAAATATATGATTTTTTGATAAGCCAAATAATACACTCACTGTGAAAGATAATCATCTATGTGGGTTTGAATATGTTATTTTACTTTATTTTATTTCTTGCTGTGTAGTTTAGGCTATCCTTAAACTCACTACGTACCCTGGGCTGGCCTCAAACTTGGGGTGGTCCTCTTGCCTCAGCCTTCCAAGTGCCACACCGGCAATATGTTCTTTTTAGCTACTCCAATATTTCTTATAATTTTCTGTTGGCACTTCCCTTAGTTTCACTATTTAAAGTCTGATACATTGCGACATTGCATACAATTGTTAGGCCCTCCCTAAAGCTATGATGAAAATTTGAACTCAAGTTTTTGTTGCTGTTGTTTTTGTTGTGTGTTTTTTGAGATAGGGTCTTGCTATATAGTTCAGGCTGTCCTCAAACTCATTGTGATCCTCCTGCCTCATCTTCCCGAGCACTGAGATTACAGTTGTACACCCCCATGCCTGGCAAAATACAAATATATTTTGATAAGAAAGATGTGACTTGTTTGCTCTATATTTAAAAAGGGAGCTATAAGTAATATTTAAAAAGACAGTGGGAATTTTCTACAGGTTACACAGTTTCAAGATTTTGAGGAAAAAGTTACTAAAAAAAAGTAGGTTAAAAAAATATTCTATCTGAAAAACAAACTGGCCTAATTATCCTCTTGAGTCTGGAAAAAAGCTGGGCATTGGGGCACAGGTATGCACTTGTAGCACTTGGAAGGCTGAGACAGGAAGATTCACTGTGAGTCTGAGGCTAACCTGGGCTACATAGTGAGTTCAAAGCCAGCCTGAACTACATACTGAGACTCTGTCTCAAAAAAAAAAAAAAGAAAGAAAGAAAATATGGTATCCAGAAAAAATTGAGTACTTCATAAAATCGGAACTACAAACATCAAGACTATAGTTCATTTTAATCATATAAACATTTTGTGTTACAATAAAATTTATGCTGGGAGTTTGGCTCAGTGGTTTAAGTGCCTGTCTGGCAGGTGTGAGGCTGTGAGTTCGATCCCTGGTGCCGCAAAAAAAAAAAAAAAAAAGAATTACAATAAAATTTATAAGTGCTAGTCAGTTGTCATAGTACAATGCAGAGGATTGGTTACAGGATCCTTCACAGATCAAAATCTACAGATGCTCAATTTCCTACATAAAACGGTATAGTATTTGTGTATTACCTATGCATATCCTCTTCTATACTTTTTATGTTATTTTATTTTATTTTTTTGTCTTTTTGAGACAGGGTCTCACTATGTAGTTTAGGCTGGCCTTCAGCTCACTTTGTACCACAGGCTAGTCTCAAACTTGCAATGATCCTCCTGCCTCAGCCTCCCAAGTCCTGGGATTACAGGCGTGCACCGCCATGCCCAGCTCCTCCTGTATACATTAAGACATCCCCAAGTTACTTATAATATCTGATACAATGCAAGTATTATTAAAGACTTGTTACACTGTATTACTTACAGAATCATAGTAAGAAAAGGCCTGCACATGTTCAGCATTGCCCTGGTTTTAGCTGACTTAATCTATGGTGGTAGAAACCATGAACATAGAGGCCAGCTTCATCTATGCCATTGTTGCAAAGTAGCTCTTACTGTGATGAGTTTTTAAAAACATTAAACATTCACCATATTCTTGATCACTGACGGTGTGTTTGTTTGCATCATTTATCCACCATTTATTTCAAAACCGAAGCACCAATCAACACAAGAACAAAACTGTCAACAGCAAATATTACCATCAACATACACAGAATTAGGTATATGCTAAATCACGGGGTTTAATTTTTGGAACAGGGCTTATTATAAAATATTTACAGCTAACTGTATTAGTAAGTTTTTCTGTTGTTGGAGCAAACATACTTTCCCCTATTCATTGGCTCAGTTTTTTCACTTTTTAAAGATGGATTTTGATAAACAAAAGTTCTTAACTTTAATGTGGTACAATTTGTGTTTGCCTTGATTCTGCTCAAGAACCATTTCATTACTCCAACATCATAGAGATGCTTTCTAACAACCTTGGGGAAGCTCTGTTGTTCTAACTTGCACATTTACATGGCCCTGAAATTGATTTTTGCATACAGTGTGTGCTCTGGCTGCACACAGAAGTCTGCTCAGACCTCATGTTTTGGAGTCTTGCTCTTTAGTGTGCCAGTGTTGGGAGGTGGTGTTATCATGTACAAATTGGGGCCTACACCGTGCATGCTGGGTTGCACCTCTAACCCCAGCACTTTGGGAGGCTAAAGGAGGAACACAAACCCAGCCTTGCTTTAGTGATTTAGCAAGACCCTGTCTCAAAATAAAAAATAAAAAAAATACAAAAAAGAGGGGGTGGGGACGTAGCTTATGTGCAAACCCTGGATTTAACCCACATACTACAAATTAAAAAAAAAAAAAAAAAAGGGTGGGGGTGGGACCTAGAGTGGGGTTGTTAGATAACCGCCCTTAGGAGAAATGAAGCAGTTCTCCTGGCAGCCTGAATTACTCCTCCTGAAAGTGAGTTGTTACAAGAGCAAGCCCAACTCCTGAAGCTCTCTTTGGCTTCCTGGCTGGCACTGTAATCGCTGACGCTGGCACACTTTCCGCCATGGGAAGCCATCTGCCACGAGGTTCTCACCAGAGCCTGGATAATGCTCAGAACCTCCAACACTGGGAGCCAAATCGATCTTTATATAAAGTTAACCTGCCTGAGGTTTCTTGCCACAGTAATGAAAACACAGACAAATATAATGTAAAACAGGAACTGGGCCCTATTACTCTAGTACCCTGCATAGAGTAACCATCTCCTCACTGAGCGGCAATGCCGGCTCTTTCAGAAGTCAGAGTCCCATGGATGAGGACCCTATCTCTGCCCTGTCTGCCCTGCCCCACTGGTTACCACTGTGGCGGCAACACGCTGTTTTAAGTACACAACTGCAAAGCACGTGGCTATACTAAGGTACACCTCACCTGCTTCTGCTCTCTTACTTCAGAGATATCTTCACTATACTTGATTTTTTGCCGTTCTCAGGATACTTTTGATATTTCATGAAAACTTTATTTGCATTTTGACTGGAATGACACTTGATTCTTTGGCTTGCTAGAGAGAACTACCACTTTTAATATGTTAATAATGTAATTTATGAACATAAGCCTATTTTTAATATTGAGCTCTTTTTTTTTTTTTTTTTTTTGGTGCTGGGAATTGAACTCAGGACCTTGCACTTGCCAGGCAGGTGCTTGTGCCATTGAGCTATATCCCCTGGCCCTGGGCTCAAAATTTTAATAACCAAAAATAAATCTATTTCCTTGATAGGTGAATGTTACTAAAAACTATGGTACATCTTCCTCAGATGTCACCAAGGATTAAGGAAAAGGAAATCTGATACAAGTTACCTGAGGATAGCAGTTAGAAAAGATAAAAGTTCCTTCCTATTTGTATTCAACTAAGTTCACATCATTAAATGAACTGCTACATATGTATCATAAGGAAGTTTCTTGCCAGTACAAAATATATTCATAATCCCTTATTTGAATATCTTATAAAAAAAGCTGGTATAGAAAAATACCATAAAGATGAGAAATCAAGATGAATCAGCCTAGGATCTACACAAGAAGAATGGTGCGGGAGGAGGACGAAGAGCAAGAGAAGGGGAAGAGGAGGAGAGAAAAGGAGGAAGAGGAAGATCAGGAGAAGGAGGGAGTGGAGGGGGAGGAAAACCACCATTACCACCACCACTACCACCACCAGGCAAAATAGATGACATGAAAAAGAAATTTAACAAAAATATAAAGCAGTAATACATAAATTTTAACCAAATGCAAAGAACAAATCCATGAAGCAAAGATTCCTATTAAGACACCAAAGTATGAAGATAATATGACGGAAGACATTAACACAAAGTGGAATATAAACTGGCTGGGTTCAAGATGCATATTGTAAATAAAATCAAGCCCAGTGTGGTGGTACAAACCTGCCATCCCAGCACCCTGGAGGTTGAGGCAAGAGGATCATAAATTTGAGTCCAGCCTGGGCAACTTAGTGACTTAGAGGGGCTCTATCTCAAAATAAAAGAGTTAAAGAACTCTGGCTGTAGTTCAGTGTAGAGGTCTTGGGTTCAATTATCAGTTCGACTTTAAAAAAAAAAAGAGAAAAAGAAAAGAGAAGACACGTCTTTAATCCTAGCGCTCAGGAGCTGAGGTAGGAGGAACATTGTGAGTTCGAGGCCAGCTTAGGCTACAACGCAAGCGCAAGGCCAGCCTGAGCTACATAGTACGATCCTGCCTCAAAAAACTAGGGCTGGGAGTTTGGCTCAGTGGCTTAAGCGCCAGTCTGGCAGGAGTGAAGTTGTGAGTTCAATCCTGGTGCTGCAAAAAACAAAACAAAACAAAACAAAAAAACAAAGAGAGAGAGAAGAAAAAGAAAAGAAATTAAGGTCAGGATTGGATAAAGTAGACAAAAGGAAATTTGAACTAACATGGCAAAACAAAATAAATTGGTGAGAAAATGATGGTAATAACTGGAAAAGCAAAGCTAATAATAGCAATCACCTAAAACAAATTTCTCTTTGTATCTTCCCAATAAGCCAATCTCTCCCAAAAACAAACAAACAAACAAACAAAGTACAAATAAAGTAACATATAATCATGTCTTCAGCATTACTGAGACACAGAAATCAGGGGAAAAATACTTTAAAAATATAAATCTACCCCCAAAATAAATAGCGTTAGAAGAAGAACACGTTAAAATGAAAACCTATGGGATACTGATGAAAGTAAGACAGAAAAAGTGAGACAACAGATGAAAAAGGAAAGAAGATCCAACATACCTAATCACAACCCCTGGAGAAAGCCAAAATGGAAGTAATATTAAAAATAAAAAAAACTTCCCAGGAATAAAACAAAGTTTACATCCTACATATCTGAAAGAACTTAATACAAACCTAGGAAAACTGACTCAGACAATGAAATCTAAGATAAACTCTGCTAAAAAGCATTCTCAGGACTCTCAGGACAAAAAGACAAAACTAGTATGGGCAAGAAAAGTAGACTGGTGTCAGACTTCTTAAGAGCAATATATAAAGCTAGGCAATAGTGGAGAACTGTTTGCAAAAAATAAGTCAAAGATTTTCTTTCCAGCCAAGTTATCTTCCAAGTAACCAAGCTACAGGGATTTAAAAAAAAGAGAGAGAGAGAGCGAGAGAGAATGTAAGGAATACTATACACATATGCTGTTCCTGAGAAATGTCTTATAAGATAAACTTCATCCAAGCATGAGGTAATGGGGGAGAAAACTCAAAAAACTGTTGGAGATACTCACAATTATGTTTAGTGACAAAATTAAAATTATATAAAGGATGGAAAGAATAGCTTGTAAATACAAATTATGACACAGGAAACTTAATGAAAAAAAATTAGGTGTTGGGAACTGAGAATTGGTACCCAGGTTCACACTGAGATACACACCATCCAGTTATTCTCCCCTGCTCCCAATTTATTAAATTTTGAGACAAAGTATCACTAAATTGCTAAATTAACCAGGCTGAAACTTGTGAACCTCCTGTCTCAGCCTCCCAGAGTGCTGGGATTATAGGTGTATACAAGTATGCTTGGCTTGTAATGCAATTTTAAAAACAGAAAAAGTTGAAAGAAAAATGTAGAGTAAATTCACAGTTGTAAAGCTTATATGGAGGACTGAAAGATAACATTTCTAATTAAAAGACAGTAAAATATTATCAGAAAGAGGATTAAACCCATTATTAAAATATGTTAAAAAGTTAACTATTTGAAAAGAACTACAAACCTCCCAAAGTAAAGATACAAAGAAAATATACCAAGAGACAGAAAAACAATATACACGTTATACAATATATTCAGTAATTATAGCACAGAATAACATGACAGAATTTAGGCCAAATATATCAACAGCTTATTAAAATAAAAATATGTCTCAATAGTCTTGGGAAATGATGAAATCCCCTGTTGTATAGCAAGGACACACTAAAACAGAGAAATTAAAAATGGCTAAAAGAGATACAGAAAGATAAACCAGGCCAGTGGAAATGGTAAGAAAACAGAACTTGCAATCTAGCTATGAAGACATATGTGAGAAACATTTCTAGAAATAACATCTAAATCTGTTGCTGGGGAGAGAGCACAACATTGATACACAGTAGTTTAGACCATAACATATTCTAGTAAAGATAGAGGATTTAAATTTCAAAAAGAATCCTTCGGTGTATGAGCAAAAAGATCAGAGGACTTGTTGGGAAGGTGGATGCGGCAGAATCAGTTTGACCTCATTAATTTTCAACATATGTTTATTAGATGTATACCAAATAGTAAGCACTAACTTAAAGGCTCTTGGAATTCAGCAGGTAATAAATCAGACCAATTCCGTTTACTGTGGGTGCCTGTATTCTATGCCGTGGAGCCAGAAAGTATAGAAATTATACATGAAGAGGCAAAAATTGAATATGAAAGAGCTTGGAAACTAGCATTTCTTTTATTTAATTTTTAAAATATTATTAGTTACATTGATTGTAAGGAAATACTGCTTCTGTGTGACTTTCTAAAGAAACCAACAAGAGCAGACTTCAGCAAGCCAAGGAATACAAACTATTAGAAAAGGCTCGGCCAGGTCTTGCCCATTGGCTCCGTCTGTTAAGGGTAACATTAGAGGGCTCGGGATGGAGCTCAGAGGTACAGCACTCGCCTACCGCTGCAAGGCCCTGAGTTCTGTCTCCAACACCATCATCATCACCTTCATCATCATCTTCCCAAAAATTTGGAGAAGAGAATTTGTATAGTTATGGAACACAATATAATACTGTAATTCCTGGTTATAAGTAAATAAATACATACATACATAACATACAATACTTGGAAGAAGGGGAGAGACTATAAAATTAAGCAAAATTTCTTCATTTTTTTATAATCAGGGCCATGGAGGTCCTGAAAACCTGAGAAATCATGTAACAGAGGTCTAAGTACACTTAAAACACATTTTCTAAGACAAGGGAAGAAGAAATTCTGAGTAAGAATATCTAGTATCTTCAGAAATTTAATTACTGCATATAAAGTTACAGCTCCAAAATTAATCACTAGATTAAAAATAAAAGCATCACAACTTACTGAAATACACACACCAAAGGAGCTGGAGGAGTGAAAGATAAAAACAGGAAGTTGAAACTCAAAAAATAGGAAGTATGTTCTACGGCAAAAATGACCCCTAGGATACCTGATTTTTTGTGGGGTGGTGGTGATACTGGGGATTGAGCCCAGGGCCTTTCCACTAAGCTCCTCTACAGCCCTTCTAAAAAAATGTTTCAGTCTGAGATAAGATTGTGCTAAGTTGCCCAAGCTGGGCTTGAACTTGCAGTCCTCCTGCCTCAGCCACCCAAAATGCTGATGTCACAGGCAGGTGCCACCAGGCCCACTTTCAAATTGCCTGAATTAAACTACACTTCTTACACAGTAAACATGAATTACTGATTGACACAAGATTCAATCTTACATGCATTTTGCTAAGTGAAAGAAGCAAGCACCAACCGACTACATATTGTATGACTGCCCATGGCTTGGAGATATGGGGAGGGGTTGACTCTAACTGAGTCACACCTTTAAATCTTTAGGATGATAAAATTGTAATGGATGATTCTGTAGAGGAGCATTCCTGCTTGTTTTTGTCAAAAACTATAGAACTGTACTCAACGGTCAGTTACTTTTAGCAAATACAAAACTTAAGAGTATCAATTGGGATGCTAGGAGAACTTGGCATAAAATGAGAACAATGATCAGTTGATCCAGCAGTGTTCATAACCTTCCTGAAAATGCTGGGAAAGAAGGGAATATAAATAACTGGAGCAAATGGAATTTTGTTTAGATACTATAAGGCTAAACACTAAAATGGAACATGAACATGGCATTCTCTTGGTAACATCTATTACAGAGGTATGATTCAGTAATTTTCAAACCACTTTACATTTATACTGAGGTTGAACGAATAAGTAACTATATGTCAAATGATGAAAGCTACCTTCCTCAATGTCAGAGAAAGAAATCAGCAATAAGGAAAAAGGAAGACTAGCATGGTGGTGCTGGATTGCAATCAGAGGCAACACTTATGAACTCATTGATTACACTTCGCTTATACTGCACTTTTTTTTTTTAACAATAGTGATTTGTGGCAACACTGCATTGAGAGACTCTATCAGCACCATGTTTCCAACGTCATGTGCTCAATAGTTTTTCCTTTTTCGCTTTGGTACCAGGAATCGAACTCACGACCTCGTACTTGCCAGGCAAGTGCTCACGCCACTGAGCTAAATCCCCAGTCCCTCCTTTTTCTTTTCTAATATGGTTTCTGGAACCGAACTCAGGGATGCTCTACTACACTGCTATATGCCTAACCCTTTTAATATTTAATTTAGAGATAGGGTCTTGCTAAGCTGTCCGGGTAGGACTCCAAATTGCAATCCATCTGCCTCAGCCTCCTTCTCTGCTAGGAGTAAAGGTGTGGGCTGCTGGGCTGAGCTCATATACTCACTTTGTGTCTGTCTTACATTTCGGTAATTCTCTTAATATTCTAAACATTTTCATCATTACTATATCTGCTTCGTAATGTGTAATCAGTGATCTTTGATGTTATTACTGCAATTGTTTTTGGGTGCCAAAAATCATGCCCACATGAGATGGAAAACTTACTAAATGTGTATTCTGACCACCTAGCTGACCAACCACTCTGGTCTCTCTCCGTCACCTTGGGCTTCCCTATTCCTTGAGACACAATAATGCTGGAATCAGGCCAATTAATAATCTTGTAATGACCTCTAAGTGTGAACGAAGAGCCACATGTCTCTCAGGTTAAATCAAGAGCTGGAAATGATCCAGCTTAGTGAGGAAAGCATGGCAAAAGCTGACACACAATAAATGCTACACCTCTTAAATTAGTCAAGTTTCAAGTGCAGACTAAAAAGTTCTTGAAGGAAATTAATAGTGCTACTCCAGTGAGCACACAAGTAAGAAGGCAAAACACCCTGACTGCTAATAGGGAGAAGTTGTTTGCTTTCTTTTTGAGACAGGGTCTTGCTGTAGATCATGTTGGCTTTGAGCTCACTATGTAGCCCAGGCTGGGCTTGAACTTGCGATCCTTTTGCCTCAGCCTCTCAAGTCCCAGGATTATAGGTATACGGTACCACAGCCACCTTGATAGAAAAGCAAAGTAGCTCCAGCATTTCCTCAAGTCAGTGCCTAATCTAGAGTGAGGACCTAACTTACTTCAGTTCTGTGAAAGTTGAGAAAGGTGAGGAAGCTGCAGGAGAAAACTTTGAAGCTAGCAGAGGACAGCTCATGAGGTGCAAGAAAAAGAGGCCACTTCTGTACCATAAAAGTGCAAGATGAAGCCAAGAAAGCTGATGTAGAAGCTACAACAAATGATTCAGATAGGTACGGTAACTGATGAAGGTGACTATACTAAACAAAAGATTTTCAACCTTAGATGAAAGAAAAAGCCTTTTATTAGAAGAAGAAGCCATCTAGGATTTTCACTGCTACATGTCAACGCTTCAAAGGGTGGATTGATTCTTTTGTTATGGGCTGACACAGTTAGTACTTTAAGTCGAAACCAATACATTATGTACCATTCTGAAAATCTTAGGGTCTTAAGGAAACCAAACTAAATCTAGTTTAAACGTGCTCTATAAATGGAACAAAGCCTGAATGACAGCACATCTGTTTACAAATGGTTTATTGAGTATTTGAGGCCTACTGTTTATAAAATCTTACTGCTCAGATAAAAAGATCCCTTTTAAAAAATATTGTTGCTCATTGACAATGCACCTGGCCACTTAAGAACCAGGATGGAGACATCAAACTCAATGTTGCTTTCATGTCTGTTAACACATTCATGGACCAAGGGGTAAGGCTGACATTCAACTCATATTTATGGAACATTTTATAAGACTAGAGCGAGTATATACTATGACTCCTCCAGGGGATCTGGACAAAGCACACCAAACACCTTCTGGAAAGAATTCCCCATTCTAGATGCCATTAAGTACATTTGTTTTTCAGGGAGGAGGTAAAAATATCAACATTTACAGGAGCTTGGAGGAAGCTAATGACTCAGAAGGCATCAAGACAGTGAAGAAAGTCACTGCAGATCTGTTGGAAAGAGTAAGAGAACTATAGTTTGAGAGGAGCTTGGAGATGTGACTGAACTGCTGCACGCTCATGAGAAAACTGTAACAGATAGGCTGTTGCTTCCTAATGAATGAACAAAGAAAGTGGAAATATGCTCCTGCTGATGGTGCTGTGAGAACTGCTAAAATGACAATGAGATTTAGAATATTATATGGATTCTACTGACAAAGCAGCAGCAGCATTTGAGAGAACTAGTCTCAAGTTTGAAAGAAGTTCTACTGAGGGTACCATGCTACCACATAGCATCACAAAGATGTCTTTTTGCAAGAAATGATCACTATAGTAAACTTCAGTGTTGTCTTAAGAAGTTGCCACAAGCCAGGCATGGTGCACACGCCTTTAATCCCAGCACTAGGGAGGCTGAGGTAGGAGGAGCATTGTGAGTTCGAGACTAGCTTGGGCTACAACACGAGCGCAAGGCCGGCCTGAGCTACATAGTGCGACCCTGCCTCAAAAAACTAGGGTTAGGAGTTTGGCTCAGTGACTTAAGCGCCTATTTGGCGGGCGCGAGGCTGTGAGTTCGATCTCCGGTGCCACAAAAAACAAAAAACAAACAAACAAACAAACAAAACAAAAAAAGTTGCCACAACCACTTCAACCTTTAGCATCCACCACCATATCAGTCAACACTGAGGAACGAAGGTCCACTGGCAAAGATTGTAACTCACTGGAGGTTCACATGATTGCCAGCAAAAGAAACAATCAGAGTGAAAAAACAACTTAGGGAATGAAAATATCTGCACATCATGGATGTGCAAATATCTGACAAAATATTTGCAAATCATATGAGTGATACTCAGAGCAAATGGGAAGAAGAACAAGGGAGGAGGAAAGGACGGAAGGGAAAACATAAAAAGAGAATAGAAAGAAAAATATGGAAACAAAGCTTTTGTAAATAAGGAGAAGAGGAGAGGGGAGGGGATTAAGGAAAAAAGAAAAACCAAGACATATTTTGTACAAGTACAAGATATATTATGTGCAAGTACAAATACCCCACAATGAATGTTATTATCTACATATAAAATGTACCAATAAAATTAAAAGAAAAATACATAAAAAAAAAGAATGCCCACAACTAAACAAGAAAAAGCTCCAAAAAATCCAACTTGAAAAATGAGTAAAGAAACAAATGATACACTAACAATTTCAATGGACATTTTCTCCAAAGAAAATATACAACTGGCCAACAAGCACATGCAAAGTTGCTACACATCACAAATCACTAGAGAAAGCAAGTCAAATCCAGGTGATACCTAACCTCACAGGTGTTAGGGTGGTCACTGTCAGACAAAAGCAAAAACAAGAAGACTAACAAGCACTGGCAAGGATTTGGAGTAACTGGAACCCTTGTGCACTGTTGTTGAGAGTGGAAAATGGTACAGTTGGTTTGGAAAACAATATGAAAGCCCCTCAAGAAATTTAGAACTACCATATGGTCCAGCAATCTCACATATGAAAATACATTCAAAGAAACTTAAAATAAGATGTTGAAGAGAGATTTGTACACCCATATTTGCTGCAGGATTATTCACAATGGCAAAGAGGTGGAACAGCAACAGACGATCAGATGAAGAAAATGTGGTAGGGAGACACAATAGAATATTATTCTGATGTAAGAAATAAGGAAATCCTGTCATATGGTATAACATGGATAAAACTGAGGACATTTTACTAAGTAAGTGAAATAAGCCAGCCACAAAAAGATAAATACAGCATGACTCCACTTACACAAGGTGCCTAAAGTAGTCAAATTCTCAAAATCAAAGAGTGGAATGGTGTTGCCAGGGGCTGTGTGAAGGAGGAAAGAGTTGTTACAGTGAACATAAAGCTTCAGTTTTATAAGATGTTGGAGCTACAAAAGATCTGTTGTACAACAACGTGAATATAGTTAACATACTGTACTTTACATTTAGAATGGTTAAGATGGCATGTACATTTTGTCAAAAATTTTAAAAAACTAGATCAGACAGAGACAACTACACCTTGTGTACATTATGAGTTGAGCAAAATAACAAAACAACTGTAAACTACTGTTCCTGAGATGACGGGAAATTTTCATGTGGGCTAGCTCTCATGAGATACAGTGATTACTGTTAATGTTGATAACATGAAGATGGGTAGTGGGTACTGGTGTTCATTATGCTATTTATTTTTATTTTACTTTTGTGTATGATTAAATTTTTTCCATAATAAAATGTTCAAAACATTATGGATAAAGAATTTTGGAGCAGAAATAAGACTTTAAAGATACTCCTATTCACCTTTAAATTTTACAAGAGGAAAATTATAGGTCCAGAAAGGTTATTAAACTTGAATATCATATAAATGAGTGACAAAATTAGGCGCAATAACATGTGAAGTCCAACGTGTGCTTCATCTAGTACATAAAAGCGCTATTAATGAGCATAGAGCATATGTAAGTTTCACTAGTTGTAACTAATTAAAATATTAAAAATGATTTCATTGAAATTGTTAAAAAGTGACATGACAGCAAGTTGTATCTAAAATGATCAGTCCTTACTTTTGAAGTTTGGAGAACACAGATCTGTTATAACTATAAAAGTAAAGGAACTTCTGGGTAATTTTTATTTTAATTTCTTACCTAAAGCATATCAAAAATATTCCAAAGATATCTCTAATGGGCAACCTCAACCATAAGAGTGGTAATAAAGCCAACAAAGACACAATCTCATCTTGAAGAGGAAGGTAGGAGGTATGGCTCTCTTTAAGGGATATAGGACATCTATTTAACTTTCTATGGCCTTTTAATAACACTACCTACAGTACCAACTCCTCTTTTTCCCAATCAGAATCACTGCCCATCCGAGACCTTTCAGTAAAACAGTACTGAATGGAAAAGGGCACTTAAAAAGAGAACTATATTCTACTTTAATGGTGTAATAAAATACAAAAAGTTAAGAGGAGGAAATTGCCTATACAGTGCAGTAGGTACTAATGAAGAAATGTGGTATAAAGGAAAAAAGAGAACATACTTGGGTTTGATACCAGGTTGTCAGAAACAGAATTTTGATCTCTACTGAGTTTCATAAAGATGATAGTTACCAGAGCTAATAGAAGTTAACTGAAAGTATAAAATCAACTATAACATAAAAACATTTTACATTCATTGTGATTCCAGGGCACCAAAAGATCATTTACTGTTTAATATATAGTAGCTGTAAAGGAAAATTAATATTTTCCTTATGAAAAGCTTTTCATGAAAAATTCAGAGACTAAAGATGAGCTCCTCATAATCCTACTTTCACGTGATAAAATGAATATTTTTAATATTAGTTATCAACTACTACAAAAAAGATTTTTGTTCTACTTTGAAATTATCTGAGTAATTTCCATGAAACCTTTCATTGTAATGCAGCAATAAATGTGATAAGTCCCAAAGTTTCATCTCATTTACTTCGGGTTCCAAGTATTAGTGATTGGGCAATCTGGACTGTGAAATCAAAGACAGAAGAAGAGCTCTGAAGATAACCATAGTATGTAAGTTCAGGTGAACACATATTGTGGCTTTTGTACTATCTAGACAGAGGTGTTCAGCAAGGCAGTTGTCACTGCACCAAGCACCCTAGTAACTCAGTTTCTTTGATACAACCTTTGTATGGTGATTCAGTGTTAAAAGCTTGTTCAGAATGTAAGAAGGTCAGTAAAAGCATCCATGAATTTTATTTTAATGCCAAAAGACATCACTTTTTTCTTTTAGGTCATTTACGTTCACTATAAAAGTTTAATAGATAAAATAATTTTTTAAAAGGCTGTAATCACATTTGCTAAATCTTAATCTATGCTTAAAAAGGGGCAAGCCTTTTATCATTTGCTTTTAAATACCTAAAATGAATAATTTAAAAAGTATATACATATACAACAATGCAAACGTACACATATTTATTGATTTAGCACCTTTCTGTTCTGGGGAAGATTTGAAAATTCATAAATTTATCTAGATTACTTAAAGTGGGTTGAGGATTTTATTTATTGCATGTAAATAGTACTAAATCTTCAAATGTCTCAGGTAACAGATACTAAAGGAGGACATGACATTTCAGCTAATGAAGCAAGCCATTTATCTCAAAATTTTCTTGCTACAGAAAGAGAAACCTTTCAAAGTGGCCTTAAGTTTGCAAAAATCAGCAACTTTAATCTATCCACTTTCTTTTGACCTTTACACTCAACCTCAAAAAAATATTCAGCCACATAAATTCCATCTCAAAAGGCTGCTGCAGATCTCATTTTCTGCTGTTTTTCCACTAGGTATTTATGGGACTTGCTAGTGTTACAAGGGACTAGTAAAACGCCAAAGTAATCCTGCAGTTCCTGTGTATGAATTCAGCTTTTCCCTTTGAGATGATAACTTTTCCCCTCTTTGCCAAAGCCTTTTCAGATTTGAGTGTAAAACTCAGACTGTAGGAAGAATGTTCTTTTTCAAGAGGTAGGATGGGCGAGTTAGGGACTAAAGGCAGTGGTGAAGAAAATTAACTACATTTAGCAGTTTATTGAAAGAAAATAATTTTTTAAGCCATTAAGGTAGCTTGTTACACATCTGTGCTAACTGAAATCACAGCATGCTAACACAGGATAAAATCGAATCCAGTGAGTCCAGAGTTTGGGGTTCTCAGCTGTGTGCACGCCTTCTCTTAAGTGCACAGGAAACCAGCTGCTTCCATTTATGCACTGTATTGAACACATGTGCTCAAGTATACCCATGACATAACGTGTAACATTATACTTTTAAACAAGTTTGCCAAGAAGGGGGAAGGGGATTTGAACATTAAGTGACACAAAAAACATTTTAGACGTTTTCTTTTTCTAATGTTAGTAAGCCAAGAACTTGGTGTTTCCACTAATGTACTCTATAATTAATTATAAAATAAAAATGATGAAATCAAAGAAACCAATTCTTCCATGATACATAGTAGTTTGCCAAAGTCTAAGTCTACTAGTCTGAGACGAAAAGTTCTAAATTAGTTAATAAAAGGCATTACTTATCCATTGCGGACAAGGTATGATATTAGCCATGGGATATTGAACTCAGACTAAAACTTTCCATAATTTATATAAAACTAGACCAAATTATCCCCATTTGTCCCATCAGAGTTAATGGAAGTACCATCTTGACTCATGTTTTTTTCTCTCACAAGTTCCTTCAAATTCAACAGCAAATTCTATTGTATTTGCCTCGTAAACTATACGCAGACGCTGCCAATCTTCTATTTCAAGACTGATCTGGATTACTGCAATGATCTCAAAATTGATCTTTGTTTTATGTTTCCTATTCAGTTCCATGTCTACATGATAGCCAGAATAAATCTACTAACATATAAATCAGGTTCTGTTTCTACTCTGTGATAAACAAGGCCTTTTATCTTGTTCAGTCTCTCTTTCTGTATAGCGTTATTTAATAAGCACCTTGCCTCTTTCTGTCTCGACCTATATCTCTTATTACTTTTCTCATTGCTCAATGAACTCTTGGCTGTAATAGCCTTTGTGTTGCTTTTTTAAACATACCATGTTCCTGGCATAAATACTTTGTAGTTGGCATTTATGTTTCCTAATGACTTGCTCCTTAAAAGCTGTATTTAGATGCCACCTCTTGGGTGAGATGTTCCCTAGTGATCCTATCTGGAAGTACACCCTCTTTTTCTAGGTTAAGCACTCTCCTCCCCCTTCTACTTTTCTCCATAGTTCTTATTATCATCTAATATGCCTCATTTAAATACTTGCCCACTAAATAATAAGCACCTTGAAGGCAGCAATTTTTATTTGTTTTGGTTACTGTTATATTTTCAGCATCCAGAAAAGTGGCACATATAACTTTTTAATAAAAATGAATTAACCAGGCAAAACATTTAAAGTAAATATATTTCTAAAGGTGAGAGATTTTTAGAACTTCTGCCTCTGTATCACTTGAGTAAAAATAATTAAAAGTTTGTGACATATTCTTTCCAGTTGTGATAGGAACAAATACACTGGAAATATCTAATATATCATTCCTTAAATTTTTGTAGATTCTTATTTTAACAAATCAAGAGCATACCAATACGCTACTATACCTCACTGAGATGAAAGTTTTCAGATACTAAAACACAAAAGTGTATAGGGAAACTTGAGTTTCATGTATGAAATGTATGCATTGCTAAAATTTTTCTTGGTGGTAACCACTCATTTGTACAATTATTTGCATGTATAATTTTAGAAACATACAAGTAACATAAGCATACAGGAATATTTTGGTATAAGAATATATTGATTTGAATTCACCATGAATGCAACAGTACTTTGTAATTCAATAAATGTCTCATTAAGAAGTTTCAATTATGACATTTCTCTTATAATATTTTTAGGGTCAATGTGATTTGAATCAAATAACAATCAAATTTTACTCTAAGAACACTTCCTAGAGTCCTATTAATAATTTTACTTATGCCCCGCCCAGCTCCTGACAGGAACTGTGGCAGTTTAGAAGCACGAAAATGAAACAAAACAAAACAAAACACAGGATACCATGACGAACATCTAATGAAAAACAATAAACATAAAAATCAGCTTATATTTGCTGTGATCATAGGTAGTGAATGTGTCTGTACAACACAAGATTTCTAGTCTAACAACTAGTGGAAAAAAAATAGTACCACTGAAATTTTACAAAAGTTTGATGAATTAGGTAAATAGTAGATAATTCTCTGAAAAACTATTCAGAAAAGAAAAAATTATTACTTATTATAAATTTCTCAAAATATTTATATTTAGTTTTTGCATGTTTATTGATTAAAGTTGACTCACTGTTACTTTGGATTTATAGAAGACAGCTTGAGATCACCCCAAATCCTTAAATATTAATTATGGAGATGTTAAATCTTCTGTTTTTATCTTCAATTTTATGCGAGAGTCATTTTTCTTTTATGTGTATCTTCAAACTTACTTTATGTGTATTCTAGCCTTAATACAGTTTACTCTCTTCATTTAAGTATTATTCCTCATGGAAACTGAAATTCTTCATTCAGAAGGGAAACTATTTATTTGATAAGTTACAGATAACAACAAAGTATGTCACATTGATGCCAGACAGTTAACTAGACTCATTCACTACCTATGTTCACAGCAAATATAAACTGAACTATGAATACTACATCATGAATGCCAACAGACTATCTTGTTCTTTCCATTTGAAGCTGGATAATTCCACTGCGACTAACCTGTCTCAATTTGACATAAAGACTATCTAGATTTTAAAAATTAGATATGTAATACATATTACTTAATGAGTTACTTTCAGAAACTTCAGTAGTGAGAGTTCTAGAAAAAAATGTTTTACATATTTCTTAACAATTTCCCTATATTTCCTAAACTTTTTGTTCTCTACGGATTGATCTATAGAGTTTAGAAAAGCCCCTAGAATGTACAATTAAGAACAGGTTTCAGGAAAAAAAAGAACAGGTTTCAGTTTTCTTGGATAAAATAATTTTTCATAATATGGTATATACCTTACCCTAAATTTTTCAGATTAAATTTTACATGTTGATGATAATAGGTAATTTCTAATTAAAAGAAATCTATTAGTGATATCATAAAAGTATGCAAAGAAATGTTGTAAATTTGGTGCTCCATAGGATTTAGTGCTCTGGTATAAAAAACAAAATAACAAACAAAAAGGACATAGAAAAAAGGAATTAGACTGCTTGGAAAACCTGTAAGGAATTTGTGTAAGATTTAAAACAGACATATGCTTTTAAAGTCAAGAACTTTCAAATGCAACAGTTAATCCACATAATAATTCAACAACTAACATAGATTCAAAGTTCTAACAGATACCATATGCAATCTGTAATAAAACCCGAGTTAAGATATTTCAGGCAACAGGATAATTTCATTTTCCATTTTAAATACCCATTTATTTTTAGTTAACAGGCTATAATATAGCACATGAAAACTCTAGTATAGATATTTTATTATTAGTTAGGAAACAAATATCTGGGGAAAAATAATGCAAAAATGTTCCTATATATTCACACATAAGATATGCACACCAAATTTACTATTAATTATATAAAACTAGTACTGGCTAAAATGGTTCTACCTAAGGCAACAGATAAAATAGCAGGGGAATTACATTTAGCCTACAAAATGTATGGGTTCTAAATAATCATTAAATACCTACTACATGTAAAGCTCTACGTCAGTTGTAAAGGGGACATGTTTATAAGACACTATGCTATTATATTTCAGAAATAAAAAATAGCATTAAAATAGAAAAGGGGTAAATATCTAAGGGCTATTTAAATATCTTAAAATTTAAGTCAGAATGAAACAATTAATTTAAATGTAAATAATATTGCCAGGATTATTTTTTCCTTCTCAAAAGAATCAAAGCTTTTGTTCTGATATTTACAAAATCATAGGGAAACATAAGCCATTCAGGCAAAGGTGAAAAAGTTTAAAAACAGAATTGATGTGCAGATAAAAATCAAATGTTAGTTAAGTAAAGCAAGAAGAATATTTATTGGGTTGTT
Organism: Dasyprocta punctata; assembly: GCA_004363535.1. NCBI lineage: Eukaryota > Metazoa > Chordata > Mammalia > Rodentia > Dasyproctidae > Dasyprocta > Dasyprocta punctata. Next base: position 103,923 of record RJWM01001257.1, read on the forward strand.
TTTTTTTTTTGATTTTTTTTTTCCTGTTTGTTTGGCTAATAGTTATTGAGACAAAGGAACAAGTCGAGCAGCTGAGAACCAAGAGAAGTTGGGAAATCAAATGACTTTGCTGAAGGAAATATCATTTTTATTTCAGGTTTCTCAAGTTTACAGTTGTTTTACTCTAAGGATTTTCTCTAAGTATTCCTTACTTTAATCACAGAAGATGTCCTGTAAATTCAAAAACAGAAAATTGGCAACCCCCACCAGCAGAATTTCAACATTACAATAGCGTCTTTTATTAGGAACTCAGTACTCCTTATTCATTCATCTGCTAGACAGAACTTCCTGGCTAACAGTCCATTGTGATGACATAATTTCTGACAAAGACATTCTCAGTAAAAAGGGAGACTACCAGGACTAATCTTATAGTTTTACTTTAAATATTTTCTTAAGCTGTTTGTAATTCATGGAACAAAAGGAACATTTTACTAGCATATCCACATCATGTCCTGTCATCCAAAAGGGACAACTTCACAGACAAAAAGACATAAACAAAAACTTTGCAAATACTACACTAGACAATTTCGCTTCTTCTACAGTTGCCTGCAGCACAGTGCCTAAACTGTACATGGTGAGAGACAAGCTAGATAGGATAGTCTATACTCAGACATGAAATAATTTTTGCTGAATATAAGATCATAACTAAAATTTCAGAACAAAATTTTGTTGAATAGAAGTTTCTCTATAGTTTGCAGTATAAAGATATTTAATGAAGTTATTAATCAACATCTGGTAAACTATATATATAAATGCACTTTTTTTTTTAATAGTACTGGGTATTGAGCCCAGGGTCGTTGCATTAACAATGGCCTTATTTCTTTATTTTTTTCCATTTTGAAACAGGGTCTCCTTAAACTGCCAACCTGCCAAAGCTGGCCTCAAAATTTCAAGTCTCCTACAGCGCTGGGATTACTTCATGTGCCATCATACTGGTTTCATGCAACATTTTAAAAATCAACAATATTATACACACACACACACACACACACACACAGAGGGATGTAAGAAATAAAAACTAAACCCACAACTGGAATATAATATGTCTGAAACCTTCCAGTTGTAGAATAAGAGACTCACAAGTACAACAAAGAGGCAACCCTCCCTAGGCTTAGTGTGTGTGTGTGTGTGTGTGTCTGTGTGTATGAGATAATATCGTAACATTCATGCAAAGAGGACCTTTCGGTACACAGAAGCATCACAACAATGAGTCTTTTTAAAACTTATCTATCAGAGTGTTCAATCCTAGTTGTTCTTTACCAGTATTTTGCCTGTGAGTGAAGGAGCAGTTAGATGGCCAGAGACAGAACAACTTGCAAACCCCAAACTCTTTCTAATTTGACATCTGAAAATAAAAGAGTGGTTTCTGTTTCTTAAGATTTGAGTATAATTATGGAAAAAGAGTAGTCTTCAAGGGAGTCTAAAAACCAAAGTGATCAAGGGTTGGGATGGGGAGTGGGAACATTTTGGATATATTTTTTTTCTTTTTTAAAGTCACTATGAGACAAGAAAATAACAATGAAGTTTGGTATGGTAATTATGCAAAGAAAAAAATGCCTTATTTTAGCAGCAAAAATGTTTGACTCTGGACTACAGAGAGCTGATTTTTCTCGTCCTAGTTTTTCGTTAGCTGGGTCCAGCTGAAACTTGTGTCCCTTGAAATGTAAAGATGTTTTGTGAAAAAAGGGCTGTGTCCTACAGAAAAGAACTGTGTTCAATTCTTCAATTCTTGCCTATCCTTACATTTCTCAGATGATTAGGAAACTTTTTTTTAAATGGAATATAATTTAGGGGAAAAATCACATTTCACCATATGTTAGTGTAGGGTGTGTATACCATTTGTTTATATAAAAATAGTTGAAACATGTTTTGCTATTTTTTAAATTTTTTTCCCTTATTAAACCCTGAATGATCAAAAGAACCCCATGGTCAGGGCAGAAGCACTAAATAGGTTTGTGGGCTACACTGAAAGGAAAGGCAGGTATTTCAGAAAGAAGCAGTATAGGAAAGAAAGACATCTGTGTTTGTTTCTTTGAGGCTGAGTCAGTGAAAGCTGGCAGTAAAGGAGTGGCATACACAGCAGCCTGTAACAAATTGGGTCTGCACTACTTTTCTAGAAGTACAAGGCAGTAACAAAACTTGCAAAGTCAAACTAAATAATATATAAAGATTTTTTTTGGAGCCAGTCTGGGAGAACCCTGTCTCAAAATACAAATAAGAAAAAGATATTTCTATTAAATTCTTCCTCAAAGGTATACTTAGAAGAGGTAAAAAATGTTTTTCTGTATCTCATGATAATAAACAAAATATCAGCAATACTTTCCATAGAGTTAAATATTTTCTCTATTATATAAATGAAAGTAACTTATGAGTCAAGAATTCAAATCTGCAGCTTCTGATCCCATTGTTTAATTAACAAATCACTTTTCTTTTAATATAAATGAGCATATAAGCTCTCTAAAGTGTTCCTGAATAGCCAAACAGGAGGATGCAATTCACTCAATTTAATTTCACCATAAATCAAGGGATAACCATCTTTTCTAGAATATGATGCTGCTTTGCCCATAGTTCTGTTGCAATGAATTACAAAGACTCGGTTCTCATTCTTACAAGTAAGCATTTGTCAAAGACTTTTTATTACAGACTTTTGTTTTACAGGGTAAAAATTTCTCTCTTGGAATTCCCTTAATTTAGAGTAAACTTATCAAGGGAATAAATAAACAAATATGAGACTAAATAAGCATATTATATACAAATACATATAGTTTAATATAGAGCTTGGCACATAATAAAAATGTCTTTATAGCAAATATTTATTGAGTGTTTCTTATGGGCCACACATAAACCCTATATTAATAACACAGGTATTATTATCTTTATCTCTATTAATGGGTTTTAAGACACACTGCCTTCAACTGGACGTAGTGGTGCATGCCTGTAATCCCAGCACTTGGGAGGCTGAGGCAGGAGGATTGGTGTGACTTCAAGACCAGCGTGGGCTACAAAGTGAGCTCAAGGTCAGCCTGAACTGCATAGTGAGACTCTGTCTCTAAAAAAAGAAAAAGAAAAAAGAAGAAAAGACACCTTGCCCTCAAATACGGCACTATGACATCATGAATATTTTAAGCTGAAAGAATTTGAGAAAACAGATGAAGTAGGAAGGAAGCTATTATGTCTCTGTCTCTTCTTCCTTCCCTACCTCCCTCCTGTCTGTACTACTAAAGACTGAACTCAGTACCTTTGTGCTAAACTACATCTCCTTTTCTTTTTAAAAATTATGTTAATGTATGTATTTTTATTTTATATATATATACATATATATCTCCATCATAGGAAATTTGTACCTGTGCATGATATATCTTGCATCTCCTTTTTTCCCATTTCCCTTCCCACCCTTCAACTCCTCTTCCACTACTTATTTATAAAAGTTTCGTTTCCAGTTTTTCCTTCTATTCTCTTTTATTTCTCTCATCCTTTTCTTATTTTTTATTTTGAGATAGGATCTTGCAAAGTCACTAACTGGCTCAGGTTGGGCTTGAACTTGTGATCCTTCTGCTTCAGGTGGCCGGAGTGCTGGGATTCCAGGCTTATACACTACACATGGTTGTGACTTTCTCTTGCATCAGGTCACAAGGGTCTCAGGTGAGAGTAGCCCTCACTATAAAGCAATATCCTAATCTCTGAAGATAAAGGGACATAGAGAGGAATCAAAACAAGCCTTGCTAAGTTTCCCCACTTTGCTATGGTAAACTTGTATACTCTTTTTTTTTTCCTTAATTTTATATTTAAGAGTAGGAGAAATTTATTGAAAGAAAGAAAGCTTCTGTCTAAGAGGGACAGAAGGGGCCCCGGAAAGTGTGTTGCCTCAACTCATACACTTTTTAGCCTGTCGTACTCCTCCATGGCCACCTCTTCACCCAACCTGTTACAACAGCACTGAGCTTTACCTGTTTCTCTGGTCTCTATTTCCTTACAGAGACTCCTATTTCATGGAAGCCCTGTATTTCCCCTGTTCAGCAGGCTTTTGCTATTATAATCCAGCCTTTGAGCACAGAAAGACAGGAGGGAAGAAAATTTTTCATTCCCTACACCACTTCACAGATGAAATGAGGTTCTGAATTTAACTTGCCAAAGATCACACAACTAATACATAGTGAAATGTGGATTTATAGTCTTAATAGTTTAACTCAGGGTTTATCTTAGTAAATACACTATTCTTGCCTTAATGTAGCTTAAAGCTAACTTATTAACAAATATTTGTTATTATAATACATATTTTAAAACAAAAAAGTACAAAAACACTAACAATGCTTGCATAAATAAATATGAAATTCATTGCTGTATCAAAAACTTTTGCAAGCCATGCTAAATCCAGTTTATTGATGGCTTCTACCAAATAAACACTTACAAAAAATCAAATTAAGTAGTAATAAGTGAAACTATGCTACTGATAAACACTAGGAAACAAATGAAATATTTTTTTGAAATACTTTTTAAAATGGGGAAAAATAAATTATATTAATAATTTCCAGTACTTATATATGAATTCAAAACATTCTTATCTTATCAGTCTTTCAGCATTTCTAAAGACTTTGGTGGCCTTTATGAGATATTCTTTCTTCTGGTGTCCTACAGAAAAATTCATTTAAAGAAGTTAAAGAACTAAAAATACTGTATCACAGATGAGAAAACTTTGAGATTTAATGAAGCTACAATTTAGAGTCTACTACACTTAAACAAATTTTAAAAGTTTAAAATAGTATCTTTTGAGCTTTTTAAAGCAATTACTAATTAATTTTTAGAACCAATTCTCCAAACTATCATTTGTCTCCAAATTGAGTATGACTTTTGTCATGAATATCCATAAGTTAACTATAAAAGACAAACCAAACATTTAATTAGCCTTTTAAAGTGTTAATTAAAATATTATTAAGTTACTGAATTACAAGTTTATAAATTGTTATATTTTATGAAATTGATCAATGTAATAGTTGTTTTAATTCTTTTTTGTAGGCTTTTATAAGTTGGAAGGGGAGAAAAAACAGAGGGAAAGGAAATAATAATAAAATGATGAAGTAATTTTTAAAAGCAAAATCATTCAAAGACCACTAATAACTTCAAGTGAAATGCCATATAAAAGCTTTTAATTGCCTTAAATTTGTGAAAAACTACCCAGGAGATCAACAAATTCACATCAATGAACTGCATTATACTAATAAGAGACCCCTGGCCTCAAGCCAAGGAGAACAAACAAAATGAACCATTCTCACATGGCTGCAAATTATCCAAAAGGAAGAGAAAGAGACAAAGTCAAAGTAACATGTTTGCATGGTGGGAAAAAGATCAAATATTGATCAGTCCAAGCTGAGGTAATTACAGTCGTTGTCAAGGAGATGAGATGCATGTTCTAAGTGCTACGGAAATGTATCTTTGTCTTAAATGTAAGTAAATTAGTCACTTGCTAGTTGGACTTTTGTTAAAAATATTTTCAATGCGACATGTGCATGGTACCAGGTGTTTATATTTTTAAAATTTAATAGCTTCTTGACCCTTTAAGAAATCATCTCATTTGTGAGATTTTCAGAAAGATTTACAAGGATTTGCTTGAAGTTTACATAAACATATCTGTATCACCTGGTGACTAATCATAAGCTTATAATATATTAAATCACGGAATGCTTAAAAAAGTAGAAAATAAAACTGCTGCAAAATGAGGACAATTTAAAATTTAGGATATAAGATTAAATATACATATCTACAAAGTATGAAATTTATAGCAGTTATTCTACTGTTTATTATACTAAAGCCAATGCATTTCCCTTTTTTTTGTTCTCTCCTGTGTGAAGTATTACCACTCATCATTGAAAACTTTAGAGGTTAGGGCCAGGAGTTTGGCTCAGTGACTCAAGTGCCTGTCTGGCAGGTGCGAGGTTGTGAGTTCAATCCCCGGTGCCGCAAAAAAAAAAAAAAAAAAAAAAAAGAAAACTTTAGAGGTTATAGTTGTAAAAGTGGGGGAAAAGTCTTAATATATCTATGGTCGGAAGCAAAATCAGAAATTTGTCTATTACTAGCTTACAACGAACCCTTTAAGACCTACTGTACTCTTCAAAAAAGCATCAAAAAATAATTTTATTGGTACAGTTTTGATACAACGATCACATTCATCATAGGTAATTTGTACCTTAATGTAATATATCTTGATTCTTCTATTGCCTCATTCCCCTCCACTCCTTTCAACCCTTTTTCTCCTCTTTTTTTTCCATTTTTTTCCTTTTCTTCTCCATTCCCCATGCCTTGTTCCCCTTCTCATTTCAACACTTCCTATATGAGTCCATATAGTAGAGTCCAATATGGAAATGTTCACCCAGAATAATCTGCCATGGAAGATTGTACTTGCAAACACGTGGATTTTTATTGTTCCTCACTCTGTTGTAAAATAAATTTGTCATTTATAAATTGCCTAATGCATATCTAAAGTATTGTGCTACTATATTTATTTATACAATTCATTGCTTTATAGTGTGTAAACAAAAAAGCTGCATGTCCAATCTCATTTTTATATTCAAGTGTCGATTAGAGACTGATTTCAGTATTTCTTTGAGAAATGGCAAATCAGTGTAGAAGGACAGAAGCTCTTGATAAGTAAAATGAATGCCTAATTCTATGTCCTACTAATGACATAATCCAAAATCAGATAAAATCTGATGTTACTCTGAAAATTTGAAATTCATTTATCTTTCATGTTTTCTTGTAAATGAAGTCTATTTTCTTTGTTTCATATTTACTAAAATAACATATCTTTCTTTTAATCATGCATTGCTACAATTTTTGTATAATATACATCTATACTCTGGTCCACAGTGAGTAATCACAATAGACAATGAAATGTTTAATCAGTATTTTGGGTCTAATTCTTTTAAGTCCTCTTTCCTAAAATATTGAATATAGGAAAAATGCAATCATTAGTTTTACAATCGGAGTTATGCTACTATTGTATCTTTTGCTTCTTTGTAAAAAGAGAATGAATTATATCCATTTGTGCCAAATTCTTAATTCTAATGAATTTCTGACAGATAGAATGAAATATTCAGACAGTCCCTTTAGTAACTTTGCAATATATTAGTCTTTTTACCCCTACCTTCCTTTCTGAACTGCTGGCAAAAGTGAATCTGGTCACATCTGGTGATGTGATAAACTGCAAATCTGGCTATCATCTCAGAAAAATGGGCTTCATTTCCAAATTTTTAGTCATATTTCAAAGAAGAAAAATTATACTCATCTTTTACTGTTCACATTTTTCACTATGTCTATAATTGTCTGATAAAAGCTACGAATGCTTCCTAGGAAAAAACATAGTTAGCAAATTGTTCCACTGGACCTCTGATTTTATTGTCTCTATGGGGAAAGGTGAAAGGAAAAGCAAATAACCTGCTTTGCATTTTGTTACCTATTTCATGGACAATTTTATTGGTTAAAATAAATAATATAATGTTTATCTTTCTAGTAATAAAGTCACTAAAAAGTCAACAGGATAGAATACTCCCTCCCTCTTTTATACAAAGAAATCTTTTTATATCATTGATTGGCTAGCTGTTACAAAATTAGAATACACTAAAAAAAAAATCATGAAATCTGTAGAACCATTATTTTACCCTTTTCACAAAATCACAGGGAAAATTCATTTGACCACACAAAAAAAGGAAGCAGGAGAACCATAGTTCTTATCAATTTTAAAAGCATAAAGAAGAAGTCCAATTGTTATTTCCCTGTCTTTCTAAAATTATTTAACTAGAAGTAGAAAGACTGTGAAAAATAAAGCAATTTCTACATATTAATAAACCACTGACCTAAAGATAAGATAGAAAGGTAAAAAGATAGTACAGTTAATTAATCTTTAAGCCATTTATCCAATAAACCTTTAATTCCCAAATATTTATACTCAGTAGAATAAAAGTACAAGCTATCTTTTATATTCAATTATTTTGTCTTGTTTCATAGAAAAGCTATTAAGATGTCTTATAGAAACATACCCAAGCAGAGAAATCTAACAAAGTTTTAAGATAAAATAACAAAACATTAAGTTCAAATATATAAAAGCAGAAACACTGGAAAAGTAGTTCACTATTCTTTATTCAATTACATGATATATTTCAAATATTTTTGTTTCTCTTATTCTCAGATGAGATTTATTACAAAACTGTTTGCATTTCTTCTGTATGCTGTTTTTAATTAATTCATCCAGGAGTAATTATTAAGTTTCTGTTAAGGGCAAAGCTCTAAAGCACTGAAGCATAGCCAAACTGCATAACTGTTACCCTCAAAGGGTTTGCAGTTTTGTAGAGTAAGGAGAAGGATGTAGTAGAAAATAACTTCCTACAGTTCAGGAACTGGGACTGTACTGATTCTTATTACTAAATTAGATATGGTGCTTTGGACTCCATGTGCACAAAGATCAAATGTATGTAATGGACTATACTTCAACAGAGATCCTTAAAGACAAAAAACAAAACAAAATAAAAACAAGAATGTGCTACCCCCACTTTTTAAAAATTGTCCTAGGGATGGAACCAGGATCTTGTACATGTAGGCAAATGTTCTACCACTGAGCTACATCCCAGATTTACAGACCTGTTTTAAACTATACTTTTCTTCATTACTTAAATAACAAATGCTGAATACTTTCCAAGTACTGTGCCAGGCAATGAAGAAACAAGGATAAATCACACACAATACCAGCTTTTATAAAGTGCACACTCTTGTTCTATTCTTGGTATCATCATCATCACCATCACCATCACCATCACCATCATCGTGTTTTTAGCATCTTAGCACGTATATTCCTGCCCCAGCTACGCTTGCCTGCTCATACACTGGAACAGACCACTATATTTCTATCAGTCTAAATCAGATTTGTCATACAACTTCCATGTTTTGTACTAACAGTGATTTAAGACAAAGTTCTGAATGAACTCTAAGATTGGGGGGGGTGTATAGCTTTGTTTTCTTTATAACTTTGGCAAAATACTAAGCACTTAAACAGATTCATACTTCCCCTCTCCTTCTCTTTCTGTAAATACATATACACATACACATGATACTTTCTTCAAAAATAGAAATTCCCTGAGAGAGCATTTTTTATGTATCAACTTGACTAGGCTATGTACTCCAGTTATTAAAAATTATTCTCAATGTTGTTATAAAGCTATTATTTTTCAGATGTAATTAAAACCCTTGCCAGGCATGGTGGTACATGCCTGTAATCCCAGCACTTGGAAAGCTGAGACTGGAGGACTGCCACGAGTTCAAGACCAGCCTAAAATACATAGGAAGACCCTGTCTCACCTGTCTCACACACACATACACACCAAAACAAAACAAAACAAAACAAAAACTCTCTGCTGATTAACTTTGAGTAAGGGAGTGTCTTGGGCCATCTGGAAGATTTGAGTGAAAGGTGAAAAGCTTTACAAGCAGAGCTGAGGTTTCCTTGACAGAGAGAACACATTCCCTGTTTGGACCAAGCTTCTGGCCCGGTCTGCAGTTAGAGCCTCTCTGGTGGCCTGTCCTGTTTTTCGTCTGTTTAGTCAGTCTCCACAATGATACAGGTCAGTTCTCTTAAATCAATCCATCTATCTTTCCTTATATATAGATCTCTTACAGATTGTGCCTCTGTAGTTGAACCCTGGTGGACTCATTATTCCAAATTATATAATTATCATACTAACACATTTTCTAAGAATATGTGACTTTGCTATTTAACTGGAGAAGTAGGCATATTCAGAAAGCCAGTATATGTCATTGTATATGTGTATATAAAGTAAATTAGAACATAGGTAACCATGAAAACTAGCATCAGTCTGAATAGAATCTTAACAATTCTTAGTGTCAACTTCAGCTTTCAATTAAAGGGGCCTGGGTATAGAGAATAACAGTTGACAGTACACTTTTTGTCTTCTCTGTGCAAAGAGCACTTTACAAGGCATTCAGAAATGTCATAAAGGAAAGGAAGGACATAGTTTTATGTAAAAGTCATTTAATCACCTGAGGCATAGTGAGAGCTCAGAAGGTCTATACAAACCTTCTAATGAAGATTTTTCATATACCATTTATATATGCTGCCTCATTTAATCCTCATACTAATCATATGAAGTAAAAGTTGTTATTCTGATTTCACAGATGGGAAAGCTAAGGCTTACAGTTGTACAGGGCAATGTAATAGTAGCTACTTCGTTTCCAGCTATCCTTTGCAAAGTTACATCCCCTCCCTTTGTCAACATCCTACATTCTAAAGAGAAGCCACACTTAAACAGTTACGACATTAAATGCGAAATATCTTTCTTCTGATTTATGGAACCCAGATCTGGAGACCCTCAGATTACATAAGAGTGACACTTATTCTTCCTATGTTCTGTGCATGAATCAACACAGTTTATGTAAACTGCTGTGAGGTTTGACTTGAAGAAAGCTAACACAGGAACTAGCTCCAGGAGGTCATGGTTCATTAAGGTTTGGGTGACACACACCCTGGATGACAAAGATCCTGCTCAGTAGGTAGCTTTCCTGCTATTGTCCCCAGCTTTTCCTTTCCCTCCTTATAAATGCCTTTTGCACCTTTGGCTTAAAGGTGAGGTCTTTGAAGCAACAGCCCCAATCTTCTCAGGATGCTGGCCTTTGAATAATACTTTTTTTTCTTCTTATCAACTCTTGTCTCCAGAATATTGGCTTTTGAGTAGTGAGCAACTGCACCTGGGTTCAGCAACAGTCACACTGCTACAGGTAGCATAACTAGAATTTGAATACAAGCCTATCTAACTCTAAAGTGCCAACTTTTTCATCTGTACTACAGACTCTTAGAAAGAACTGCCTAATAGTGTATGAATTATTCATTGTATAATTTACTATGTGTTAGACTGCTTTATTATTTTGTGTACAATATTTTTATTCATTTTTAAATAAATAACCTTTTGAGATAAGTGCTATCCTGATGTACGCTGTAATTAATGTTAAGGAGACTCAGAAGGGAAACACAGTGCTACAGTAATAACTAGGACTTTAGAATCTTTTTTTTTTTTTTTTTTTTGCAACTTGGTCATAGGGCCCATAAAGGCCTTCTCTGTGTATGCAAACTAAATCTTTTATACAGTTAATTTTTCTTGTAGCAGTAATTATCAGGCCCCAACTAGTAGAATAGAGGGAAGAGAATTTTCTTTTCTTTAGTAGCAACTTTACTTCTTGTATGGGGGTTGGGGTAATGGAGGGATGTTTAAGTAAGTGCATCAAATAGTATAGTTACTAATTTAACAATCAGCATGTAGATATTGAAAGGATTTTTTTCAGGAGTACTAGAGATTAAACTCAGGGTTTTATATATGTTAAACCACTGTGCTACACTCAAAGCAAAAGATGTCTGACAGAAATTATCATCATCGGGATTATCATTAATATTATTATTATTATTATTATTGGTACTGGTGCCAGAATGCAGAGCCTCATATTTGTTATGCATATGCTTTATCACTGAGCTATACCTACTCCTTAGTAGCAATTATTACTGAAGTGACAGGAGATTTGAATTGCTTTGGGTAGAGCATTAAAACCAAACCAAACCACACCAAAGCAAAGCAAACCAAACCAAAGCCTTACCTTCCTAAATGAAAATCAGTGAGTCACAATAGATGTCTTAAAGACTCATCATACATATTTTCCCTTAGAAAATCTATGTAAAAGTTCAAAATCATTGTACTCCTTAATTTACAGCAATATAATTAAAAGCTAGTTTACATGTCTTTTTACGTTTTTCCAAGCTCTAAAAGTAACAAGAAACTGAAGAATAGTTGAATATAAAAACTGTCTAGTATATTCCTTTCACTACATGTACCTGGAAATCACTGGCATAAAGGAATTAATGCAAATGTACAATTATCCACCCTCTCAGTAGTATTCTTCCAAATGACAGCCTTATACCACACCACTTCTTAAAAGGATTTTATGGTTCCCAACTGCTTCAAGTGTAGAGTTTACATTCCTAAGCATGGAGTGTAAGATCCCTTTGACCTCTATCTACTTTCCTACCTTCATCTCCCACCATTTCCCCCCATGCGACCTAGCTTAGTATTTCACAATTTTATCCACAGGAGAGGTTAATAAGATTCTTTGAAAAATGGTTTGACTGGCAAATAGATTTTTAAAAGCTGCATATTATATCTCCTTCTTAGAAATTCAAAAAGAACATCAGCATATTAAGGTGGTGATGGGGGCAGATTGGAAGGAGTCCTAAAAAAGTAAGTAAATTAAATGAGGTCCCCACAATTAGTGACAGATTGCCTGCAATACTGTGAGGAAAAAAGGCCAAGTGATTAGAATGAGTAAGCAGAGAAATTATCTGTCTTAAATCAGTATTAAAAAATAGTTAAAGCCCTTTAAAATATGCACCATTCATTTTAGCATTCACCTGGCTGAATCAATTCCAAACTTATTTATTAGGTTTTGGCTAACCAATGATTTTTTCCTATTTAAATGTAATAAAACATACACGGAAACTGTACACTTCAATTAATTCTAAATCACTACTGAAGTAACTCAAATTGGAATCATATATATATATTATATATTCATCTGTGCATTTATAGTTAAATTTTTTTTTAAATGGTAGATTCATGACAGTAGTTCAATGTGTGAATTGCAATTCCTCTGGGAGAGAACAGTTATAACTCTTTCATTTATACTTGACGTTTTCCATTAGCCTTTCTTAGAATTTTCAGTAAACAATTACTTGCACTCACTTTATGATTTAGGTAAGGCGCAAAACAGCGACTTCCTCTAAATAAGGAAACCAAGGTTAAGAGAGGTTAAAGGCCTTTGAGCAGATCAGAGGTGAAACTAGCAAGTTAACTGTGGGGTTCTCAGGAAATAATTTACTCTTTCCTTCAAGCAGGTGTAAACATACTAAGACATTCCAAGTAGCTTCTTTTACATTTCAACCACTTCACTCAAAGGCCTTTTAAAAGTATGTAAAGAAATATATAAAGAATGAGACAGACAGACACAAAAAAAGAATGAGACAAAAAAGCATGTTATGAACTAATGCTGGAATTAGTGTTAAGGGCATCAGCAAATTTATTTCACTAAATAAAAATTAATGAATAGTAAGAAATACAAGTTGCTTATTTAAATTAATTACGGATACATTAATGACATTCACCATTGTTATTAACTTATCACTAAAAAAATTAAGGTATGCTAGGTTATGAACAGCTGATTTTAACAGGTTTTCTCCCCCCTAACAATGGCTCAATATATCATCTGTACATTTTATTTCAAAATGGAGAGAAATTTTTCTTTTTATAAAACATGTGAGCCAAGTGTGCAGGTAATAAATTCTTTATGAAAATACTGAATAATCCATTGATAATCCATTTTATATTTGTTTTTCTAAATTAGTAATTATGACATTAAAAAAACCAAGTTTTTCTATGATGCTTATTTTTCGTGTCTTCTTACTGTTCTTTTTCTAAACTGTACCTTTAATCTTTTGTATGTGCCACTATAATCAGATGTTGTGAAAATTATTGTACTGTCACAGGAAATGGATTTTGTGATTTCTGGTGGGAAATAAAGCAGTCAGACAAATGAACCATTACAGGAAAAAAAAAATCTTATCTTTTCTGAAGAGTAATGGATCAAGATATTAATGACCATCACCCCTGAACTCAGTGCTGGATGCTAAAGGAAAAAAATTTAAACCCTGCAATTGTGAAATAAAAAGGAATGGCTTCTTTAAAAGATCAAACCCTCTTCTTCTCACATTATAAATTATATATTCATACTACAGTCCAAAAGATGTTAGCACAGGAAGAAGCTGCCTTCTAATAAACTTCCAGACCCCACATTATAAAACAGTGACTGTGTTCACTTATTTTAATAAACACTTAAGGAATCATTTTATTTTCAACAGAAAGGCTAGAGAACAACTTAAAGATATGTATTTTTTTAAAATAAAGATTCATTACATGATTGGAATCAAACACGAAATGCACAGGTCTACTGACCACCAAGTCACAAAACAAACAATTCTGTCCCATTTAAAATTCAAAACCTGAGGCCAAGATCTATCTTGTGGAAAAGACTTTTCCTCTCTTTATTCACTACAGGTACTGGGTTTCCTACCTAATTAACACTTCCATTTAGTTTCATTAAGTGTTAGGCAGTTACAGAATAATAAGGGAAATCAAAGCATTTGTAGGGGGTTAATCTGTGGCAAAATGCACTTCTAAATTAGAAATAGATTTAGGCATACTGCTAATTTGACTTAGGCTCACTGAAGGGTCAGGCAGGACTGAGGAAGTGCCACAGAGTTAATCTCTGAACAGGTAGGTCAGTTGCATATATGAGAAATAGAGAGGCAGGTGGTAGATCTGGTGACCTAAGTTTCCGGTATTGATTCTTTCTCATTGGTTTGACAAACACGTACATTTTATTGCAAATAGTATATAACATGTTTATCCAATAGGGACCACTGTGGAAGGAATTAGTTAATATCACCACATAGTCTGATGAAAAGAAGATGTAACTAACAGTAGTACCACTTTTTTGGGGGGAGGGGGTACCAGGGATCGAACTCAGGAGAGCTTGTGCCTGCTAAGCTAAATCCCCAGCTAGTACTACTTTTATATTATAAATTTCCTCGAGGTGTTACATACCCTCCCACTTTGTAAATTTAAGCCTTTGATACTACAAATTACTGTCCATCTAGGTATTAGGTTTTGTTTTTAGGTGTACCATACTGTCTAGGCAGAGTAACCTCAAAGATCTGTTAACACCATCATGTAAAAAACTAGCTTTATTGAGATCTCATTCATACACCAAACAATACATCCTTTTAAAGTACACAACTCAGTGGTTTTTAGTATACTTGAAAAGATGTGCAACCATCATCCTATCAATGTTTTTGTAGCACTGAAAGAAACCCTGTACGCATTAGTAGTCATTTTTCCCTTCCCTACAAACCTTCCAACCTATACCATCACCAATGTAAGTTCTGTCTTTCTGGATTTAAGTTCCAGACTTTTTCATGAAAGGGATCATAAGATACATTGTCTTTTTAAAATGGCTTCCATCACTTAACATGTTTTCAAGGTTTATACATGTTGCAGCTGGCATGAATACTTTATCTTTTTTAATATTAAATAATATTTCATTGGGATCAAATAGGTCTGACAAAATTACATACATTCATTGTACAACATCTAATGTTTTTATATATATGCTTGTGAAATGAGTACACAATAAAGATAATTAACATATCCATGATCTCACAATCTTATCTTTTTTGTGGGTGATGTGAATATGTAAGAGCTACTTTCTTTTTGTTAGTTTTTGAGACAGGGTCTTGCTATGTGGTTCAGGCTGATCTTGAACTTACTATGTAGCCCATGCTGGCCTCAACCTTGCTGTGATCCTCCTGCCGCAGCAGCTACTTTCTTAGTAAATTTCAAGGGTATAATACTTAATTATTAAAGATAGTAACTGAGCTTTAAGTATCCAAAATTTATATATCATATACCAAAATTTGTATCCTTTGTCCAATATTTCCCCATCTTTCTCACCTTTCCCGATAACTGCCCTTCTACACTGTTTTCATGAGATCATATGGTATTTGTCTTTCTGTGTCTTGCTTATTTTCCTTAACATAATCTCCTCTAGCTTAATCAATGTTGTTGCAAATGGCAGAAATTCTTTATTTTTAAACACTGAATAATATTCCATTGTATGTGTTTTTACATATATAATACATATATTATGTGTTCTTTTGGACATTTGAATTATTTCCACTTCTTCACTATTCTGATTACTGCTATGCAAACATATAACTACAAATTTTTGTGTAAACATAGGTTGTCATTTTTCCTTGGTATATACCTAGAAGTATAATTACTGAGTCTTATGGTAACTCTATGTTTAGGGTTTTGAGGAACTGCCAACATTCCCACTGGCAATGCACAAGGATTCCAATTTCTTGCATCCTCACAAACACTTGTTACTATACATCCTTTTGATTACAGCCATCCTAGTGGGCATGAAGTTGAAACTTGCTAATGTGATTTGTAGTGCTCTCGTGCTCAAGATGTTTAGCATCTACACACATGTTTCGTATCTCCCCAACCCCTTTTCGATGCTGTGGATGGAACCCAGAGCTTTGCACGTGCTTGTGCATGTTCTCCACCACTGAGCTACACCTTCACTGCCTAAACAGGGCCTTTTGAATATGTTTTTTCATGAAGTGGAGGTGAGGTATTGAGTATACGAGTTAAGATTAATACTAGAATGACGAAACAGTTCATTTGTTACTGCTAGGAGCTGAGCTGAGGAGACTCTCATGTATAACAAGTAAGCACGTATCTCTCTATATTGCAATAAATTTACTCTTTCTAGAAGTTTGGTAGATCAATAAAGACAACATCCATGCTTTCTTCATCTTTCTACCTGTCACATTGCATCACAAGACACAAATAGCGGGAAGACTGAATGAATGATAGGTAAACCAATAAACATAATATCTGACCACATATCACCTTCACAACACCTCTCTAAGCTAGAATGGACAGACAATATTCAATCCCCTTTTGAAAAATGATCATATACACATTATATCTTGAATTAATGGGGTCATTACAAAACTTCAAATTTCCTAATCTTGAATTTACTTCTTAGCAATTAGGCCAAAGATTTTTCACATTGAGATGATCTAAGTTTTTTGTTGTTGTTGAGACAGGGTCTCAATTTGCAGTGCAGTCTGTCCTTGAACTATGTAGCCCAGACTGGCCTCAAACTTGAGGCAATCCTCCTGCCTCTGCCTCGTTAGTGCTGGCATTAGAGGCATGCCCAGCTCTAAGTTCTAAAATACTAATATCCATAATACAACATCATCTCTACTTTGGCTTATGAATATGAACGGTAGTTCATGTATTTTAAACAAGACAAATACCTAAATATCACCTAATTAGGATATGGTGAAGACTAAATAAATTCATCAATTATGAAATAAACATTCAGTGAAGTCTTTTGTTTTCAAGACTAAGAGGTAGAATTCAGACATACCATTTCTATGAACCTAAAGTACGTACAATGAATACAAGACTCTGGTATTAGACGGCCTGAGGTCCCATCCAAATATATCACTTATGAATTAGGTAAATTTGAGTCACTTAACCTTTCTGAGCTTTAGTGTCTGCATTTTTGAAATGAGTAACAGAATTTAACTCAGAGGGATATTAAGAGGACTAAATATGTAATGAACTAGCACATAGTAAGCACATATGAAAGTAAATTATTTTTATTGAAGAAACACTCTAAATATTTCCAGTGTGGAATCAATTTTCCAATAAAGAACCTTTAACCAATAACAACAAGCAAGTAGAATTAATCTAAATGGTTTAGTTTGGCAGGCAACTAGGGGACAGAAAAAAAAAAAAAGAACTAGGAGACCAGGAAAAAGATGAACTCATACTTGTACCTTTTGAATTATACATTTTTTACATATATGATATATTTAAAAATAGAGCAACAAAACACAAATAACCTTAATCATTGACTGTGAAAAGGAATATCCTGTAATAGGAAAATTGTTTGTAAAAGCTGTTAGCAGAAAATGATTAAAAATATGAGCTACTACTATAAAATATGTGCTTATAGAAAATTATGTACATATTGAAATTAAATCCACTTAGATTGTAAAGCCATTTTGTGATTATTTAAAAATGTAATGACAATTTGAACATTAAATGAATATAATTTAGCACTAGATTTAATTCTATGTGATATGTCAATATGTTTGCTTGACCTGTACATTACAAATTTTATAAACATGCAAACATACTTGCTGATTTAAGTAAACATTTTCAATATGAAGGTGAACTTTCTCTTAGAAGCCAAGACAGATTATAATCCATTAATATATCTTTCAACAAAAAGGATGAAATCTTCCACTGGTTAGGCTGATAAACTCTTTCGTGTCAAAACTAAGCCTCTTTATCATGATAACCCAGAATAATGGTCGGCTGCTCTAGGCACTTTATCTACTTTACAGATGAAAAATCAGTTCTACTTTCATGGAATTAGATTAATGCCATAACAGGAAATACTTCTGGGGCTGAACTTGCTTCATGCCTTCAAAGCTGCCTGTAAATTTAAAGTACTTCCTGAACTCAAAAGATAAGACAGGAGAAGGAAAAAGAAAAACAGTACAGTGACCCTTTTGCTGAAGGAAAATATTGCTTCCTGAAAAAGCTGTTGAAAGCTACTTGCTGAGGGCATTATGATCTAGAAAGCCTAGGGCAAGTCTGTTTTAGTTGAACATGGGGATTCTGGCCATATATCAGACAGTTGGTATAAATCTGTTCTTTCTAAAATCCTTTTTGATAAACTTTCTCTAAGTCTTCTTGGAGAAATCTACAGTAATAACTTTCTCAGCTTTCAGTACATATAAGATTTCTGACTCTTTTACATATGACATTTTATAAAGGACAACAGTTTAACACATTTGGAAAAATGCTGACCACAAGCTCTAGAATTAAATTTTGGTTCAAACTATGGAGTAAAGGCAACAAATCCAGATGATACCTTCTTAGGCAGTCTAATCTAACATAAAGAAATAAAAGCTACTATATAGAATATGTGAACATTTTTAAAGGATGATAATGATACTACAGATGATACATAAACATGTAGAGAGACAAGTCTACCACATATATACATATATACGTATTTGAACATGCCTATATTAAGTTGCAAGTGGATATAATGAAATAAGTGAGTATAAAACCTCTGAAGAAGGGATAACAGAAGAAATGGAGCACCATGAAAAACAGAAAGAAAATTAGGAGAAATACATTTACCAACTTGCAGCCACTGAGTTGCTTATAGTGTGGGCATCACTGTGGAGTAGAAATGACAGATTTAATAAATACATACTAAACGTACCTGAAATACTAGGTACTGTGCTAGTTGCCAAAGGTAATGTAGTTATTAAGACAGGCAAGGATGCTACCTTCTTATTAGCTGACATTCTAAAAGGTATTAAGCAAGTTAATTATTGGCTGAGATAAATGCAATGAAGAAGACAAGCACGGTTAGAGGGTAGGGAGATACAGTAGTTCATGCAAGAGTGGCAGAAGTTATTGTAGAAAGCTGCCCAGAAAAATACTACTCTCTAAGAGGATGGCTTCTGAGTTGAAAGCTGAAGGGTATCAGTGAGTTGTCCCCTAGAAAATTTGGTCAAAAGCATTTAGGAAGAAAGAAGCGTGAAGAATCCAAAGGGAGGCTATTGCAGTAGGGCAGAAGACAAGAAATGTAGGACTGTAAGAGAATAACTGTTCACAAAAGATGAGTAAACAGATTCCAGATACACTTTAAAATAAGAGGAACACTCAAAGAGGGCTCCTAGAAGGTGGCTAAAGCACCTGAGACAAACTCTGTTGGGGATCCCATATAGAGATGGATGCAACACAAGGAAGGAACAGGATCGCTGACCTTATGTCTGCACAAAATCAGGTCTGCAAATGAGACAGGTACACAGCACCATGGGAATGATACCTGCTGACACAAATCTGGCCAAGACAACTAGGACAGTATCAACAAATATATAAATACAAAAAATACATGAAAAAAGTTAAAAATTGCAGATTTTGTCAAGTTTTATTGACCCCAAATTTTACCTAAAATTATTTACTGATTGAACATTACTTTTTCATTTCTAATATTTTTATCTTTCTTTGCTCTCACTTGATTAATTGGATAAGCACTGTTTATTAATTTTATTTGAAAACTCAGGCATATTTAATTATATTGTTTCATTTTTGATTTCACTACAGTTTTTGTAGGTTTTTTTTTATCTAACTATCTAGCTGGCACAGGTCTTGCTATGTGGTCTGGACTGGCCTTGAATTCCTGAGGTCCTGCCCCAGTGTTTCAAGTGCTGGGATTAAAGGTATGCATCACCTTTAGTATTTCTTGCAAGGCTTATCTTCTAATGACAAATTCTTTTAGACTTGCTTATCTAGTAAAATCTTTACTCTATCTTCATTTTTTAAGTTTTTGCTGGACATAAGAGTATTTATTGATCATTTCCTTTTGTAACTTTTAACGTTATCCCACTGACTTCTGGCCTCCATTGATTTGGTGAGAAATCAGCTGTTATTATTTGTTCCCCTTGGTATACGAAGCTGTTTTTTGTTTGTTTTTCCTTATTGCTTTCAAGATTTTCTCTTTGTCCTTGTTTTTCAATATTTTGACTATTACATGATTACATGTCTGGGTGTGTGTCTCTTTGCATTTATCCTATCTGGTGTTCAATAAGCTTCTTGGGTGTAGAAGAATGTTTCCTGACACATTTGGGCCATTTTGTACCATTGTTTCTTCTATGACTTTTGTGCCCTTATTTTTGGCACAAAATACGGTGGTGGTCGTGGCATAAAATTAAACATACCAATATCTCCATTCTTTAACCATGTGCCTGTAAATAAGACTTAACATATTTATCTCAATTTCTTTACATGTAATTATACTAACCATACTCCATCTAACTTAATAGATTTCTCCAAGGCCAAATTACTTGGTATCCAGTTTAACAAAAAACAGACCACATGAATAAATGTAAATGTAAATGTTTATTTCCGGGGATAAAGCTCTCACTGCTATAAAGTCTTTGACCCTATTCTATTCATTAGTTACCACTCTTCCATACCCCATCATCAGTTGCCTCTGTCCTATTGCATCATTCTTAAGATACGCGAATGAAAATTTCATGTCTTTAAGCAAACCTTCCCTTTTCACCCAACACTTCATGTAACCTGCTTAATACTACCATCTCTCTGGTATGCTGAACCTCAAATTCTCTGTGGTAAAGGACAGGTTGGGCATCCTTTCCACCTCCAGTCCAAGATGCAGCTGTCCATATATGGTACTACTCTTCATGACTGGTTCGTAGATTATATCCCAAGCAATTCACCAGAAGCCTTTCCCAACATTTGACAATGCCTGCCTCTTATTCAATAAGGAATTTGATGGTCATGTGCTAGGACATTGGGGGCAATTTAAACTTACTAAAAAGTTTCTAAATATTCTCAAGTTTTATATGGATAGGGCTGGGAGTTTGGCTCAGTGGCTTAAGCACCTGTCTGGCAGGCGCGAGGATGTGAGTTGGATCCCTGGTGCCACAAAAAAAAAAAAAAAGTTTTATTCAGATGGTTTGATTAATAATTTTTCTTCTTCTTTCCTTTTTGTGGCACCAGGGATCGAACTCACATCTTCATGCCTGCCAGACAGGCACTTAAGCCACTGAGCCAAACTCCCAGTCCTGGTTTTTTGAGGCAGGGTTGCACTATGTAGTTTAGACCGGCCTTGCACTCGCGTTGTAGCCCAAGCCAGCCTTGAACTCACAATGCTCCTCCTACCTCAGCTTCCCAAGTGCTGGGATTAAAGTGTGTGCCACCATGCCCGGCTTGATTAATAATTTTTCAACTTTATGACTGTGTGAAAGAAACTACAGGAATTACATTCTGAATTGAAAATTTTTATCTTTTCCATGCTAGAGACATGCAATATGCTCTCATATAATGCTGAGCAGTGGTAGTAAGCCAGAGATTTAGTCTGTGTTAACAACCTATGATGTTCAGTAGGTTTGGTGTGTTAAATGCATTTTTTACTTACACTATTTTCAGTTTGATAGTTTTATTAAGACATCACCCAAGTGTTAAGTACAGGAATACCTGTACTTAACACATTGCAGACTGGGATTGATTAGTTTTCATACCATGCTTTTTTCTAGTTAAAAAAAAAAAAAAAGCAACTGTCTTTAGCCATGTAATCAAGTGCATCAGTCACTTCACTCAGTGATTAACTCCTATCTTTCAGAACCAGGCTTCTCCATCTCTCCTGTCGGTTTCAATTTCTTCATTTATCATTAGGAAATGAAGACGTTGGGATTACCATTCTTTTTCCTGTTTTCAAACCCATATAAATATATATGGTGTTTTCCACCTCTGGATTTTTCTAAAGGAGCTGCGATTCTCTGAATTCATTCAATGGAATAAATTCTAATTTGTTTTATTCCAACACTCACAAACACTGCATACTCTCTTACTTTCTTACTTGTATCTCAGTTAAGGTTCTTATATTCTCTTGTCTCAACCTAGACTAAGGCAATACCTTACTAAACGATGTCCTTGTAACTAACCTCTCTCACCTTCAAAGACATGCAGGTATCCAGCATACATTTGATCATATCACTTCCCTGCCTACTCAAAAACTTTCAATAGTACATCATTGCTTTAATGATCCATACCGATTTCAAATTTACCATCTGCTACTTTCAAATCAATCAATTTTGACAAGTCAACAATTCCCTTAACATTCCAAGTAACTGTAAGCATCAGTAGTTATTGAATGAGTGAATGACCTAAATGAATAAAACATTTGATTTAAGTTATTTTTTAAAAAAGTCTATATCCTGATTATACATTTTTAGATTACTATTCATTTTTTTACTAAAACTATTCTACAACCGCTGTTATTTTCACATGTCTGATAATATTGTTGCTGGTTTTACTCTTGGGTGAACTACATTGTAGCCTCCTGCCGTACTGAGAAATGCATTAATGCAGGTCATGTGGTTTTCCTCATGTCAACAAATGATGGCTCAATTAGGCAGATAAGTATCTACAGCCCTCAGCAGAATCTTCAGTCCATTCTTAGCAGTTTAGAAAAGCACTTGGCTTAGCATTAGAGCTAAGGAAGGAACACTTGTAATTCCTTAAGCATTCAATTAAATTTTTAAATTCAAGACTGGCTATTGAATGTTTTCAAACACAAACAGTGAGGAAGTAGATGTTCATCATGAATGAGCACTCCAAAATCTGGTGTGTATGCAAATTTCTTAATGAAATGAGATTTATGACATTTCTGATGCACTGTTTGTAGTATAAACACTTATGGATGATCCACTTTGGTAATTTTGTCATCAACGGATGATTCTATGTTGGGTTGCTAATTAATGGGCAGTGTTTGCTTGCCCAGGCCCAGAGGAATTTCCAAAGAAAAGATACATGGAGCTACTGCTGAGTCACCTTGTGAAGTAAATGCAGCCTTATACCAGAAGAAGAAGGAGAAGGTGAAGGAGAAAAAGGAGAAGGAAAAGGAGAAAAATGGGGAGGAGGGTGGGGAGAAAAAAGTCTCAGGAATGCAGAGTACAAGAGAATCACGGAGCAAAAAGGGCCCAGTGTAGTCAAAGACCTAAGCAGTTAGCCCTCAGTTTATTTACTGTTTTCTAAAAATTTTACATATCCAAAGAAATTACAAATAACAAACAAACAAACAACAACAACAAAAAAGAGGTTGTTTGAGGACAGATAATACCATTACTAGCTTCAGAAGCGGCCAAATTATTAAGAAGTATATACAGGAGCTGGAGGTGTAGTTCAGCGCTCAGGTGCTTGCCAAGCATGTGCAAGGCTCTAAGTCTGAGCCCTGGTGTGGGTGTACATGTGTGTGTCTGAAGTCACATACACTTTTATAAGTTTGAAATAACTTAAAAATTAACAGTTTGAAATCACTTAAAATAAAACCTAATAAATGCACATACTTGAAGAGACCCACAGGATAGCCCAAAAAACTAGATATTTTAGATGATGATCATGAGTTATGAAGAAAACACAATTATACATTGTACTCATGTAATCCTTAAAGACTGTGCATTTGAAACTTCTCTAGCTACATCTATACCTGAAGAGCAAAATGTAAAGGTTTTTCTATTGCTGTAAACAATTCTGGATAAATAATATATCAAGAAACTAAATTTCAATAATACTAATAGCAGTGCTAAAATTATCTAAACTCAAAAAAATACAGTCATTTATCATGTATTACTAGTGCAAATATGCAGTGTGAGACATTCCTCATAACATGGAAATGAAGGATGTTAGTGATGCATTTTAGTGAATCGTAAAGCCACAAAAGTGGAAAAGATAGATAATTTGGGTCATTTGAATATATTAACAAAACTAGAAAAAAATTATGTTAGGATTAAGGATGCGTTGGTGTTGATGTGTTATATGAAAGAGGAACAAAAGCAACTGTTGACACTACCTACTAAAGAGGCCAGGAAGCCCAAGCCCATTTGGGTCCATGAGATAATTAAATTCCCTATTATAAATAAATAAGGCAACCTATAGGTTTCCAAATATTTTTCTAAACTTGATGAATGAGCCATTTCACCTCCCCTCCTCTCACATTCAAGTTAATCCATGAAAAAAAATTTGTGATCTCCTTCAAAATATGCTCAGCAACTAGTTGATCTTTAACACCTCTACCAGTAGTCAGGGCCACCCGAACTCTTTGTGCATTATACTAGAAACAGCCTCTGAATAGTTCTCTGCTTCAAACTTTGCCCAACTACCATTTCTTTGCTTTACCGCAGCCACAGTGACTTTCAAGTAGAATTCACAATGTACCAACCCTTTACTCAAACTTTTTAAAGACTGCACCTTACATGGGGAATCTAAAACTTTACTATGTCCCACATGTCTTGTAGATCTGCCTAACAGCTGCCGTTATGAGCTCATCTCCTTCCTGTGCATCTCTCTGTCCCCCTTGCTGTGTCTCAAATGCTCCAGGCACATTTGTGCTTTCCCCAAATGACGCTGTGGCTTTTTCCATCACTTCCTTCAGGCTTCTTCTGAATGTCACCTTACTAGCAAGTCACTCCCTACTGTATTTATTGAGACATGGAAGAAAAAAATGGGTAACAGCTGAGAAGCAATCTTTCAAAAAAAAAAAAAAAAGAAACTGATGTTCACGCAAAAACTTGCGTACAAATGCTCATAGAAGCTAAACCTGTAACAGTAACAAACTAGAAACAATCAACATTCCCTTCATTGGGTGAATAACTGAATGTGGCACAGTTATATCATGGAATACTACTTATCAATAAAAATTACAGACTACTGCAACAGTCAAGCAATGTAGAGGAATCTTCAGAGGATTCTGCTGAATGAAAGAGAAAGTCAATCTCCAAAGGTGACATACTATATGATTACTTTTCTATGACATTTTTGAAATAACATTATATAAAAGCAGAACAGAGAGCAGAACACTTGCCAGGGTAAGTGTCAGTATATGATGACTGTGATATTCTTTTATAGTTTTACAGGGGATCACCTTTGGAGAAAACTGCACAAAGAATTATGTCTGGCTTTGGTCCTTTGCTCTCTAGCTCTTCATGTTTTTGCCTCAGAGTGCTAACCATGGACCAAAATCTCTGAAACTCTGAAGCAAAATAAACCTGGCCAATGCAACATACCACAAAAATTTTCCCCTGTATTAGTTCTTGCTTATCCTACTTCACTTCTTATGAAACTTCTGTTGGTTCAAAATCAATTATCCCAACTGGACAGAGAAAATGAACATATATTTTAATATTTCTTCCCTTTTATTATAAATATGAATATGGTAGTAATAAGACCACCGGACTGAGGGATTTGAAGATATCTGCAAATAATTCTAATCATGTTTCTCAGGCATATGGCAAAGTATTCAGAATTAACTGAAAGAACTAGGATAGTTTCCTTCAAGTTATACTCTCACTGTATCAAACTGCCATCACGTATTCAGTTGCAAGGCTATGCAAATACCCTGTTCTTCATCGACATATCCTCGTAGACGCTGTGTCCACTGATGATTTTATCTAGTCTAATAATGAGTTCTTTTTTTGTTCTCCTCAACTATAGCACACTTTCCACTTTCAGCATTCTACTATAAGCAAACTATCTTCCTTTTCCAATCATTCATCCATGAATGATTAGCACAGTGTCATAAATTCCTTCATTTTTAACAATTATTTCTAACAATCTGTATTATAATTTATTTTGCATGAATATATGTATATATGTATGTACTGGGGAGTAAACTCAATGCAATTGCATTGAGCTATATTCCCAAACCTTTTTGAGACAGGGTCTGGCTAAGTCACTAGCCTGGGCAGGGTTTAAACTTGCAATCCACCTGCCTCAGCCCCCATAGTGCTGAGTTTATGGGCTTGTGCAACTCACCTAGCTTTCCAGGTTCATATTGCATCTACTTTGCTGTACTTTAAGCCAGTCATTTCAATGAGAACCCTGGGTATTAACAGGAATTAGTGTGTTGAATTGTATTCTCACAGAACATAGGTCCAAGTTCTAATCCTTGGTATCTGTGAATGTGAGCTTTTTTGGAAATAAACCCTTTGCAGACATACTCAAATCAACAGGGAGTCACAATGAATTAGGGTAGCCCTTAATCTAATGATATATCCTGATAAGAAGAGAAAATGTGGACACATTTATAGAGAACTCCATGTGGCAGTGGAGGCAGACACCAGAGCTGTAAGGCCGTGAAGCCAAGAACTTCAAGGATTTTAGGCAGCTACCAAAGTTAGGGGAAAGGCAAGAACAGAATGTCTCTGTCCCTCTTCCTAATCCCCAGAAGGAACCAACACAGCCAACGCATTCAGCTTGAGTTTCTGGCCTCTTCAACTATGAAAGAATAAGTTTCTAATGTTTCAAATTTACAATAAATTGTTATGGCAGCCATAGGAAAAAAACACAGTGGGAAATGGCACTCAGTGTGTCATTAGTACTATTTGTGTGACTTTGTTCCTTTGTATTTTCAGGAATAGAGATAAGAAATACATGAATGCATATTTACACATGCATACACATATACAAATACACATACATGCACATCAGGTATACACATATAAATGCATATATGTATTAGTTAGCTGTCACTATAATGAAACACTTCATATAATCAACTTGTAAGAGACAAGGTTTATTTAGCTGATGGTTCTAGATGTTTTACTGCTAGAGTAGGTGGCCCCATGGCTTAATGATAGTGAGTGTGCACAGCGGAGAAAACTGCTCACATCATGAGCTAGAAAGCAAAAAGAGAAGATGAAGAAATTTGACGCCCACAAACTCCTTCAAGGGCACACCCTTAATGAGCTAAGGACCTCCCACGAGGTCCTACCTAAAGGTCCACAGCATTTCCCAATAATACCACTGTGGGGATGAGCTTTTAACAGACGGACCTTTAGGTGATGTTCAACATCCAAACTATAGCAACACATTTAAACAGATACCTCTAATCTAATTCATCTACACACATGGCATTCATCTGTGTTAGACAGTTTGTCTTTTAGGCCCCTTATTTTGCCAGTATTATTATTTTTTAACCTATATATACGACATAAACATGTTTTTCAAAAAACTATACTCCAACAAGTGTCACTAATACCTGTATCTGATCTATCTCTTACCCTTAATTTTATTAGTTTCTGCTTTATCCTTCCTGCATACATATGTTTTAGTCTCCCCTCTTCTTACATAACAGATAATACTAAATATATATTCTCCTTTCAGCTTTAAAAAAAAGTAGCATTTTCAGCAAATCACTATTAACACTGTAAACACTCTATTGCATTGTGTATGTTTCCTTATTTATTAATCTATGACAGGTCATTTATATAGTTCTTAATATTTAATTACTACTACTAATTACTAACAATGCAATGAATAATAGTGGCAAAATAATTTTCAAGTGACTTAAGTATGGAATTTTGGATTATACTCTTTCCTATTTCTGCATATTTTTATGTTTACTCTCACAGTTAACTAGGCAGGGGAATTTTAAAGGAATACTTAATATAAGCAAACATTCCATTAAATGTAAGAAATAAAATCATATTATAAAATAGTAGGTATGATATAGATTATATAATAACTCAAAAGAACTCATACACATATGCAATAAATATGTGTGATGGAGATTGTGAATGATTTTCATATTCTCAGTAATTTTAGTTCTAAAACAATAAAAATAAACTCCATTCCCAAACAAGAGGGACTTCTACTTTGGGAAATAAAGCTGACATAGCCCTGTTGCTAAAAACAGCAAATGCAGGGTTAAAATAAAAAGAATCGCATTCTTGAACTATAGTGCTGGGTAGACACACAGTATTTAGAAGGGTAAAACAAGGTAAAAATGGAATTACAGAGAAGTAAGCAAACACCCAAATGTTGTGCATTCTGGGGGCGCTCCTGAGGGCTGTGAATTGAGCTTCACAGCCTTGTGTAGAACTGGCAGCGGTGGGCTGAGATGGCTAGAGAAAGCTAACCGTACTTATCTTCTCCCAACTTCACATTCAGTGGCTCCACATTGGCAGACTGAAATCAGTCATAATGTGAAACTGGAAAATATGACAAACCAAGACTCCCCCCCGCCACACACACACAGAGCCAGTTTTAAAATATTTACCAGCACACCACTTAACCTAAGGTTTAGGATATGAACCCCGAGGGTATACTGAAGATGGGAAGTCTAATTAGATAATCCTACATAAAATTGGAACACTAAAGAGCTACATGCTTAATGTGAGAGTAAAATAGAATTATGTCTCCCCCACAGAATGAATGAGCAAGGCAATTAACCCGTTTCAAACCTGATGCTGGTGGAGGTAAAAATATCTTTCCTGAAAATTTAACCACAAGCCCACCCTCATGAAAGTTTATGAATCTGGAACTCATGTTACCTATGCAGCCCACGAAACTTTAAGCCCAAAATTTATTTGAATACGTTCCCAGGTTGACAGTATCCCCAGGCTTTTGGCAGATTCAAACACAAATACTCTCATTGGAAACATATCTTCATCTCGGCCTCAGAAATTATCACAAATAATGAATATGAGCTAACACACAGGGAAATAAGACAGTTTGAGTTAGCGCCAGCAGAAACAACAGACAGCAAAACCAGAACTGCAAAGTTTGAAATATCAGGCTAGGCTCAAATAAAAAGTATGTTTAATATTTTTAAAGAAATAAAGGATGACTGTAAAATGAGAAAGAAGTGAGAGTTTATCAAAGTGGTGGAGAGAGCAATATGAGTGAAAGAAATGAAATAATGGCTCTTAAAACTAAATAGAGAGCCAAGGACATACTTCAGCAGCACAAGAGCCTGCCTGGCAAGTGTAAGTTCCTGAGTTTGGCTCCTAGTATCAAAAAAAATAAAAATAAAAATAAAAATAAATCCATTTTAAACCAGGTGTGGTGGCACACACCTGTAATCCCAGCACTTGGGAGACTGAGGCAGGAGGATCATTGCAAGTTCGAGACTAGTCTGTGCTACAAAGTGAGCTCAAAACCAGCCTGAACTGCATAGTGAGACCCTGTCTCAAAAAGACCTTAAAAAAAGCCAGGGGTGGTGGCACACGCCTTTAACCCCAGCACTCGGGCGGCTGAGGTAGGAGGAGCATTGTGAGTTCGAGGCTGGCTTGGGCTACAAGGTGAGCACAAGGCCGGCCTGAGCTGCACAGTGCAACCCTGCCTCAAAAAACCAGGGCTGGGAGTTTGGCTCAGTGACTTAAGCGCCTGTCTGGCAGGTGCGAGGTTATGAGTTCAAGCCCTGGTGCCGCAAAACAAAGAAAAAAAAGAAAGATTGAAAACAACTTTGATGTTGTTTGTGCTCAAGAGTTGGGTTCTAGCAGAAAGTACCTACTTTCTGCATTTCCAAAATATTTTCCAAAATAGAAATTTGCAAACTTTGCTTAAAAGACGACTGGGATTGAATTTTTAATTGTTTACTAGAGAAATTTTGAGCTGGGTGTGGTGGAGAATGCCTGTAATCCTAGCACTCAGGAGATTGAGGCAGGAGGTTCACTGCAAGTTCAAGGTCAACCTGGGATACACAGCAAGACCCTGTCTCAAAAAACAAACAAACAAGGACTATTAAAAGCAAAGCTAGTTTAGTATAGTGATAAACACCAAACAAACAACAAACCAAAACCAACCGAAGTAGAAAACTAACTTAGCTCCCATTCAATTGCTCAATCAATTATGTGACTATAAAAGTTTTGTTTTTTTCCCAAACTATTGGGGGATCAGCATTACAAATTGAATCCAGGACCTCATGCATGCTGGGGTACATGCCAGGGCAATCATTAGATCATAAGAGATATTCTATGATAACTATCCAATTTCGCAGACCTAAAACACCAGGATATTTTCTCAAGTAGACTGGCAGATAACAGAAAAATAATAAAAATCTTCAGGTTGCTTATTTGTATTCCCCTTAAAATCTCACTGAGAATCACTACAGTATGAAAGTTTCCATTCTATTTATGTAAGTAACTTGTGTCAAGTATACAGAATCATGTCTCAAAGGCGGTGTTAATTTGGGGGTGGTAATTATGTAGGTCTAAAGCAGTAAGTACAATCTACTTGCTGGCACTGTAAGTTAAGATTTCTAAATTTTTGGCTTCCTCCCCCTGGTGGTAGTGTCTGGGTTGATAACTTTATAAAACACTCAGATAGCATCTTAACATTTATGGCACTACAGTCAATTATAGGTAGGCAATTTTGGGATAGAGTAGATTTAAATGAATTAGAAGCAGATTTCAAAACTCTTCTAATGGAAGCACTTGCCTCCTATACCCACCCCCCCGCAATGCAATTATAATCATTACATCATTGTAAATTACATGCTGGGGTTATCTCAGTAGGTATCTGCCAAATGTAAAACTTACAGAAGGTCCTCAATATAATAATGATGTTTTATCATTTTAATTACAAACTCTTTTAAAAACTCCCTAAAGTGTAGCAATTGAGGTGGTCTAAATTAACAGTATCTTGGTAGCCCAAGAGTAGCAAAAAATAGATTGAACTACCAAATTTCATCATACTTATAACAGCTGTCTTCCTGCCTCTAGGAAGCTAAGTATTTAACAAAGCAGACAGCTTGGCATTGGCATCTGATTAGCAGTGTGTGTATTGTCAGACAGAATGTGCTTGGCTCTTTTGTTCCTGGGTTTGATTAGAAATCTGGAGTGCAGAGGCATCATGTAACTTTATTCTTAAAGCTTCTGAAAGGTAAATAAGCTGTGATGCTTCCTCTAGTATTGTATCTGAAAAACTGATTGATTCTGTTCTACTAATATGCTTTATCAAACTCAAGAAAATTTAAAGGATTTTTAAATATAACACCACAAAAATTGAAACATGCCAATCTTAAAATCACATTAACTAGGTTGATGGTGAATGTTTTATACATTAAAAATATTTTTGCAATTCAGTGCTTTGAGTTATACTGAGTCCTGTAATTAAAATACTGCTGATAGAGGAGGAAGAATGATCATAGTAGTTTGTATAAATACAAAATTTTGTTCCTAAAAATATATCTAAATGAAGATTCAGATTTTCCCCCTCAAACTCATGAAAATCTTTACTAGAAACAGAACATTGTCATATAAAAATAATATTATTTTGAGGCAGGGCACCAAACACTAAACTATAAAAGGGTGACTCTCATTACTTTCTCCACACAAATTTCTTTGAAATGATTGCATTTATTGGCAGAGTTCAAAATCAGTAGAGTCCATGCAAACAATTGACTTCAATGAGAAGTACATTCTTTTACTCTATCAAATCCATCGGAGGTAATCAGACTGGATGTTTTATTCAACAGGGCTGAAGAAAATTGTTCTACAATAGGTTAATTCAAAATGGCAGCATAGAAAATGCATCTGTCAGTGGGGATCAAATTACAGGGCAAGCTCCTCTCAATGCTTAGAAAAACAAGTCTGCAGTTCTACAGATTATGTGCCTGTGTGTGTTTAAAGGGGTGGGAAAGGAGCTAAATATCTGAGCTAACCTCCAATTAAAGTCAATCATAAAAACAGCCAATTTAATGAGTGCGGATTTCTTTGGGTAATTATAACACCAACCACTTTTTTCTCTTTTAAATCTGTAATTCTGCCTTCTTGTTATTGCTTGCTTTGTCATTAATCGCCTCAGGACCTTGATTTCCTAGCAACAGACTGCCACCAAACATTTGGCTCCTGTTCAACATTTTCTTTGTGAAAAATGGCACTGCTGTTGCCGCCTGCGCTGCTGCAGCTAGACTGGCTGTGTAAGTGCTCTAATAATGTATTCCACTGGAAAAAAAAAATCACATGATACAGGGTGCAATGACTGAGCTCAGTTAATTACTGAGCTGGGAAGTTTATCTACATTCTAAAAGCTGGGCTGGGGGAGGGGGGTATAGGATTAAAAAAGGTGTTCCTTCAATTATTAATAATTTGAAGGTGAGAATTTACAAAGACATATTTTATTTTCAGCTGCACAAGTTTCTGTTTATTTAGGAAAGAGTAATAAAGGCCAATGTCCCTAAAATGTTGTTTAACAAATTCTTTCTCTACAAAACAGCCCCCAACACACAAAAGAATCACAGAACAGTTTGCTGCAATTTATGAAAACAAATTAACCTACGTATCTGTCAGCTGTGTCTTTACTACTTAAGGCGAAAATCATTTGTATATATAAATATGTTATGAGATACAACAGGGAGGTTGTCCTCCTCAATATGAACTCCAGATACTAAGTCATTCAAAATATCATATTTTGATATATTGTACACTTAAGTATATAATAATCCACAATAAGAGAAAAATACTTATTGTTATTTTTGAAATGATTCAAGTGGGAATGAAGGAAATCAGGCTTCATGAATGCAAATCCAGTGATAAGGTAAGATATTCTGTAATTTTTTTATTCAACAGATTTATTGAAATTTTCTATGCCTTAGAAATACTACCACCCCTAGTAATGATAGTTATGGAAATTAACATGGCATGTCAGATATGGTTCGCTGATACCTTACTTTAGTTACCAGAATATGGCTTTATAAGACTGGCATGTTTCCGGATTGCTGTCAGGATATGATAATTTAATATACCCAAGAGTACACTAAGTATTATGGAAGCATCTGTGAAACTAATAAGCCAGTGGACAGTCTGATTCTTACCAATGTCTACATACTGTGTTACAAACTTCTTGCAAAGTAGAATCTCAATTCAGCTCATCCAAGGGTGGAAAAAATACGACAGTCTACTATAAACTATGACAACAACCACAAGAACAGACTGAAGTAAAAACAGAATGACCATCTATACAAGAACACTAAATACTAAAAAAAAGTCTTTGGTTATATTCACTTAGTTAAAATATGCACATATTTTTCAAAGACTAAATGAATGAAAGGTATTTGAAAACTTCAATGAATTTTGCTTATTGTTGGTATAAAGTCATAATTTCACCATTAAGTCTGATTCCTCACTTTCATATGTTTTTATAAAATAACAATTATTGGCTGATTTAAGTAAGCAAGATTATATTTACAATCATGCTTCAGAAATAGGGTTCAAAGCTCAGGAAACAATATAACCACAATACCAAACTTACCGATTTACCTGAGGAATGTTAGTTCACATTCATAGATAAAATACCTTAAAAATTCAATTTAATTTATTATAACTTTTAAACTAAATAAATTTAGAAGGTACATGATTATAAAAAATTATTTTTGAGTGATAAATAATAGAACAAATATTTCTTGTTTTTGTACGTGTATTATTCTGGAAAAGATTCTAAAAATTTGATGAGTCTTCTACATTTGACATTTTGTTAGTTTCTGTCATGTTCGTTAAGTGTAACAATAATAAAATAAGAGAGTCTTAAATTTTTTATAGAATGAAAACTAAAATTCTCTGAAAGATAAATATACAGAATGAGGAGTCAGGGCAGCAGAGCTGCGCAGGAATGGGAGACTGGGCAATATTAGATGTCTGCGGTGTAGGCATTGGAGGGGAAGACGAGAGAGTTACAGAGGAAGCCATCCAAGGGCTCATCACAAGTTAAAGAAACCCTTGTACAGGACTCTATATGTGATAACAGGAATACAGTTAGGAAAAGCACCAATCTATCATTCAGGACAGCTTGAAATACCTGGGATTTGTTAATACCCCAATTGAATTAGTATAATATTAGTGAAAAAGATAATATAAATGTGGTCTCAAAGTCTGAAACTGGATTGGGGATATAGCTCAGAGGTGCAGTGCCTGCCTGGCAAGCACAAGGTCCTAGGTCTGATTTTTTACCCACCACAAAAAAAAAAAAAAAAAAAAAAAAAAAAAAAAAAAAAAAAAAAAAAAAAAAAAAAAAAAAAAAAAAAAAAAAGCCTGGAACTTCAACAAGTTATCAGCAAGGAGTAGAAAGAAAATACATGATAGATTCATATGTGAGGATAAAAAGATTCCTATTTATATAGATGAGAAATCCATACTGGCAATGTGTACCAGGATATATATTCTTATGAAAAGACTTACCTGCTTCGATAAGCATTAAAAGAAACAGGATTTTTTTTTCATTTTTCCATTGCACATGAATATCTATCTATCTATCTATCTACCCACCTATCTGAGAGGAGGGAGAGGAAAAGAGAGAGAGAGAGAGAAAGAGAGAGAGATTAATCTAGAGCCTTTTCATTGAGTTATATCCCCATCCTTTAAAATTATTTTTATTTTGAGATAGGACATTAGAAGTCAATAAGTTGTCCAGTCCAGGCATCAATTTGTGGTCCTCCTCCCTAGGCCACTGAGAGTGATGGAATTACAGGCATGTGTCATCATGTCCAGATCAAATATTATTTTTTTAAAAATTAGCACATTTCTACCCAAATCAGAAAAAAATAAAGTGATATTTCAAAAACACTGACCCCCAATACATGGTAGCATTATATACAGATGAAGTGAGATTAAAAATTTAAAAGATTTTCTTCAAGAAAAAAAAAAAACAAACGTGTAATTAAGTTAAGTATGGAGGCACACACTCGTAATTCCAGAGCCTCAGGAGGCTGAGGCAGGAGGATCGAAAGTTTGTGGTCACCCTGAGCATATTAGTGAGATCCTGTCTCAAAACAAAAAGGGATGGGATGTAGTTAAGCATTCCCTGAGTTCAATCTCCAGAAAACCAAACCAACCCAAGTAAAACTAAACCTAAACAAACCAAACCACCTACAATGAAGAAACAGGCAAAAGCAAGAGATCAAAACAGATGTATAAACTCCATTACCTATGTCAACAAAGACATACATGACTGTCCAACTAGTAACAAATGTACAGCTTGTAGCCACAACACCTGGATATTACTGAAACTATTCTGAGAGATGTGAACATAAGGTTAAACTCAATGGGATGGAGAAATATGGCTAATGGGTACAATATTTCATTTTGTGATGACAAAATGTTCTAAAACTAGATTTTTGTGATGGCTGCAGAATTCACTAACTATACACAAAACCACTGAATTGTGTATTTTAATGGATGAACTTGGGGAAACCCACTTTCTGGGTCCCCTTGTGTCCTTCTCAGACAGAAGTTTTCTTTCCCTTAATAAATTCTTATCACTCTTAACCTCCATTGTTCCTACAATTCATTCATCAACTGTAGAGAATACAAGTAAGACTTCGCTTTTGTTTCACAGATGCCAGGTTTTGACTTGCTTAGGTAATCAAAATTTTTATGATGCTCTGTCTTTGCCCATTGCTTATAACTGGTCTTCTCTGTCTCATATAATTTTATTAAAATGACAAATGTAAATTGAAAACATGGGAAGGTTTATATGGTTATAATGCTTCTTCTTCTTCTTTTTTTTTTTATCTTTTTATCTTTTTGAGACAGGGTCTCTCTATGCAGTTCAGGCTGGTGTTGGGCTCACTTTGTAGCCCAGGCTGGTCTCAAACTTGCAAATGATTCTCCTGCCTCAACCTCCCAAGTGCTGGGACTACAGGAGTGCTCCACCACACCTGGCTTTTCATAATGCTTCTTTAATGGGACAATCGATTCTGGTTTTGAATATGTTGCATTTGGACTAGGTTGCTGAACTTTCTAGTGTTCCTTGTTTTACCTGTTTGACTTATTTAACTGCTGTGGTTTATTGTTTCAGACAGGAGCACTAGGGAAACATAATATTAGAGCATCCCCTAATGGGCTTTGATATAAAATCTATAAAATGGGTCTTTTTGTTAACAAAATGTAGCTCATACTTACAAAGATGTAATATGCCTACATAAGAAAATATGAGTGCCGTCCACCAGTTAAAGGACGCTAGGTCAGTGGCAGTTCTTAAGTCCTGGAGGACAGGTTTCACTGGGACAGACTGGCTCTGATCCTCCTCTACACTCTAGAGGAAATGTCAAGCCTGTTCTGCTTCAATTTCCTTTCTGGTCTAACCTTCTGCTGGTGAGGAGGCAACCTTAGCTCTTGAGATTCCCCATTCTCACCTTTCCAGGCTGAGGATGATGGTTCAGGTGCAAAATGTCTCTATAACTCACTGTGAGGATGGGTGTAGAAAACTTCCTTTCTCTGGCCTTACTTCTAATCCTTTCCTGTCACGCTGTACTTTCCTTTTTGGAGGCAAGTAAGATTAAAGAGAAGAGAACTCCAAACTGTTCCAACCTTTTTCTCCTACTCAGCAATTAAGTTAAGAATGGAGAAAATGAGCATTTGCTAATGCCGAAGACAAGCAAAGTCATTTTAGATGAGGGACACATTCTGGGTCTCTGGGTGAGATAATACATGGGAATTTTGCCTGACTAGGAGAACACACACAAAAGCCAAGTCCTGACTTAGTGCTCTGGGAAAGGCACCCTCAGGCAACTGAACCTGAGACACAGTGGAAAAAACCGACTTCTGGGTGAAACCAGAAGGAGTTAGATATTTCCAAAGCACCACACTTATGGGACCCAAAACACATTTAGCCTAAGAGAGGATTTCCAAGCCTTCTTCTTCCCCTCTTAGGTCTAGTTATCATTTATGTGCATAGGAGAAAACACTTTGATAATAAATTGTGGACTTGAAAACCTTTACTGTAAACTTATAAAGCACTAGGTAATGATCTTGCTCAGGCTTTTATCTATTCCTTCTAGAAGTCTGACAAATGGTGGTTGCTCTGCCAGCCAGTTAAATTCTCTTAAAGCAGCTACCACTCTTAAAGCAGATGATAGGTTCCCCCAGCATCTTTTCTGTGAATCCCCATTGGAATGGTGACCAAACAGCTGGATTCCTTTCCAGAGACTGATCTCTGGTTTCATGAACTAACAGAAACAGAAGGTCAGGGCCAGGGTTGCTTTCTGGCAGATCCTCAAAGGTGCCTCAGTGGAAAATGGCTCCCCACCACAGAAAAATTTCCACTTATTTATTGTATTTTTCTCTTTACTATTAAATCAGAAAACTCCAATTCTTCTCTAACTTGTTGAGAATTAACTTTAAAACCACCTTGTCCTTGGACTACCCTTCCCTCCAGGAATCAGGCTGAGGCAACTTACAACAACCGTTTGCCTTTTATGGAGGAAAATAATTATCAGGGGAACCATTTACATTTGTGTCTTATATATGCTAAGAATTAGGAAAGAGATTTTAGTCAGCCTTTTCTCTCATGTGTGCAAAGAAGACTAATAAATGTGCCTTTACTAACATGTGAAATGTGATTGCTAGATGACAAATATGAATTTAACTTTTGAATTTCAGAGATATAAAAATTAAAATAAAGCATAGCCTTGTCCTGTTGCAGAAAATGTTGCCTAGGTGATTAGATGAATAACACAGGTGCCTTGGCAACTTCTTTGCCCTAGGGTCCAGGGCAGAATTCCACTAGTCAACTGTTGCTTCTATCTATCTCTAGATGTAATCTCCTTCACAGACTGAGAAGTGCTCCATCTTCAACTCACTTTTTGGTATATACCCTCTTTCAAAGAACAAAAAGCAACAGTTTATTACAAAGTTATGCTTCCTTCTTTAAAACATTATTGTCACAGTTGGGACCAATTGGAACTTGTGCTTATAAGCATCCTACAGGAGTAAGTTCACCAGCTCCCTGGGAAGATGAAATTGTGCACCAGTTTGATGGTGGATAGGCTGGTCAAATTTTGTCTTTCGCTTTCTCTTCAGAAGGCATCCACCTGCCCTGGAGTGGTATCTACTCAAGGGATGCCATGAGGGTATAAACAGAAATCAAACAGCAATTATAGGGGATACCCAATTTCTTTTTGAATTTCAGACATGGGGGGCTCGATGTATAAGTTTCTTACTCCTTTGAAATGCATTCTTAAGCACTGGAAGATGTTCAACCCTTACATATTGAAAAAGAGCTGCTTGATATTTTTCTGCACACATGCACAGCCAGTCTACCCCCTAGAGCCTAAATAGAATGCAGAGATAAGCATTAATTATGATGCTATTTTACAACTAGAATCATACTGGAAAAAAGAGGGAAAATGGTCAGAATTGTGTTATGTTCAAACTTTTTTTACATTAAGAAGTAATTCTTATTTATGCTCAAAGTATAATTATAATCCATATGAGACTACTCATGTTCATAGGTCTCTTTCTCTTGATGACCTAAAACAGATCAAGTGAGATCTAGGAAAATTTTCAGATGATCCTGATAAATACATCGAGGTCTTTATAAGATTTACTCAGACCTATAAGCTACACTGGAAACACATAATGTTAATCTTAAATCAAACAATGACTTCTAATAAGAGACAGGCAGCACTAAAGCAGTTATTACATTTGGAGATGAATATGATATTGCTAGTTTCAGACATCCAGAAGACCCAACAGCCAGGAGAACAACCAGTTCCCACTGGAGCTCAACCACTCCCCACCCAAGAACTCTGCTGGCCTAACAGCCAGACAAGAGATTGGAGCAGGAGACATTTTCAGGTATGCATTCTTGAAGGTTTAAGAAGGACAAAGACCAAGCTTTCTAATTATTTTAAATTGTCAACTATTCATCAAAAGAAAGATAAAAACCCCTCTGCCTTCTTAGATCATTTACAAGAAGCACTTATAAAACAGGAGGACAGATTATACTTAAAGACACATTTATTACCCAGTCAGCCCTAGATATTAAGAAAAAGTTACAAAAGATAGCTCACTTGATACTTTAGTAAAAACTGTCTACCTAGTATTCTATAATCAAGATTGGGAGGAAGCCAAATAGAGAAAACAAAGAGACCGAAAAGTGGCTGCCTTTGTTTCAGCCTTAAAAAATACAGACTCTAAATCTGATTATTGGGGCTCCAAGGAGAGATGACTACTGACCTCACTGGCTACCCCTGCCAAAAGCCAGGCCACCTTAAAAGAGTTTGCCTTTACAGGCCCCCACACCGCGCCCTGATTGAAAAGGTGGATATTGGAAGCAACACTGCACTCTGAAGTGGAGACCCCAGAGCTCACACTCATCTTTCCAGCTGGTCTAGCTAGACTAAAGGGCCCCAGGCACTCTGCCCTCTCCCTCTGGCAAGACTGTCATCTCCACCTGTCATCTGCATGGAGCATCCCTGAGTAATGGTGACTACAGAGGGAAAGAAACCCAGCCTATTGCTGGACATTCGTACAGGTCTCTTTGTCCTTCTCTTTAACCCTGGCCTTCCTTCATTCATCATACCTCAGTAAAAAAGGAGTCATCAGATAA
This sequence comes from Dasyprocta punctata, assembly GCA_004363535.1. Lineage (NCBI taxonomy): Eukaryota > Metazoa > Chordata > Mammalia > Rodentia > Dasyproctidae > Dasyprocta > Dasyprocta punctata. The sequence continues at coordinate 143,357 of RJWM01001257.1, forward strand.
AAGGTAATTCACTTTAGCTATAACTGGGATAAATTTCTCTTCACCCATTCCTGTTAGTTATGCCTCAAAGTCCAGCTCCCATCTTGGGGAGAGATATCTTATCCTGTCTAAATATAATATATACATTCCCAGCTTGCCAAATAGTCAAAATGAGGCTTAGACTGACTTTACAAATACAATATATATTGTTGACTATGTACAACACTTGAGAGTTTTTCACTGGTCAAAAATAATGTGCTAATTATTATCTGTTTCTCACACATCACCAAAATTTTGGAGATAATTATAGCTAAAACCAGAGGAACCAAAAACAAGATATCAGATTCTATCGATAGAAGGGATCTAAGAGCCTGTGAGTTACAACTGCTATTTCAATACCTTAAGAATAGTTTCTAGACTTACGGACAGCTTGATTTCACTTATATGCTAAAGAATAAAGGAGTTCAATACTTATTAGTCTGGGCAGATACCTTCACAAAGTGGGTTGAAGCCTTTCCTTGTAGAACAGAAAAGCCACGAGAGGTTGGAAAAGTTTTAGACTCAGAAATCATCTCCAGATTTGTACGTCCTAAGAGTTTACAGTGACGATGGGCCTCCTTTTAAAGCAACAGTTACACAGGGTGTCTCTCAGGCACTAGGCATTGTCTATCACCTCCACTGTGCATGAAGGTCTCAATCATCAGGAAAGGTAGAAAATGGATGAGATGCTAAAGAGACATCTTCACAGAATGGCTCAGGAGACCTGCCTACAGTGGCCTCACTTATTACCTGTAGCTCTCATCAAAATAAGAAATAAATCTCAAATTCTAGGCCTCAGACCATTTGAAATGCTTCGTGGATGCTCTTTTCTCACTAACGGTTTTTCTCTTTGATACAGAGGCAGATGCTTTACAGAAAGAGGTCACCTAACTGGCTAAATTCCAAAACAGACTCTTCAACAGCAAATGGAAGCTCAACCTAAAGAAAAAGAAAATCCCATATTCTATCCTGGAGACTTAATATGCGTATAGTCTCTTCCCTCATTATCTCCTTCCTTAAGATCAACTTGGGAAGGACCACACACCACCATCCTGTCAACCCCATCAGCTGTCAAGGTAGCAGGCCCAGACACTTATATGCCACACCTGACCCAACTCATGGAAACCAGAGACTGTGACTGAGTGTGATCAACCATTATTGGAATGCTCCTGAAAACCCACAGAAGACTTGAGATTCTAGTTTAAGAAAAAGTCAAAACCTTCAGATAAGTAATCTAAAATGTTACTCTTAGCCCTTTTACTAATCACTTACGGGAGAATGCAATTCCTTTCTAAGGTGGGCACAAGAACATGTAGAGTCATTACAACAAACATCTTGCTGAATAGGTGGCCTGCTTCCCTTGTCCAGTACATCTGGACTTCCTTGATGGCTATCCTCATGCCAAGGAGACAAGTGGAATAAACTATAAGACTATACTGATGAATTACAAAAGAATTCAAGGGTTCAGTTTAGCCCGCCATTATGAGGTAGCTGAATGGCCTATAAACTATACTCTCAATGATAAAGAATATAATAGAATTTTTTCTAATAAGGTCACTGAAGCCTCTTTAAAGGCTCTGGTAGGACCCCTATTAAACAAAAGTAAGGGTCCTATTGTGAGGGTCAATAACCACAGATATGAAGATGGCTATTTTCAGATATGGGATGACTATCTATAGTTAACCCCCACTATAGGACACCTTAGTAGAAAGGCCCCCTTATGTTGGGAATAGAAAAATCACCACTATTCTTATTGGCCTAACTCTACTAAATACTTGGGAAGGACACGCCCCAAACACTGTAGACGCACAAAAACTTTACAGGCTGAAGACTGATTTGCAACAAGCTGGTTTAATTGCCTGGGAATTAAGATGGAAAGTGCCCAATGGCACTCATTAGTCCTGTGGAACCAATTTATGGCCCTGGCTACCCCCTGGATGAATAGAAAGATAGATGCTGGGATTTGCATGGTTACAAGGCAGAAGAGTCCAAAGTACTGACTAACCTGCAAACTTCCCTGTCTACAGCATCGATGGTCTAGAAATATGTTTCACTAGTATGATCATTTAGCTTCTACCTTTATCCTTTCCCTAGGGTGTCAAGATGTCACACAATACACTGAGGCCTTAAATATACTCAGCAGGCCTTAAATGGCACAGTGGCCGGTCTCTCTCTACTGAATGAAATAATAAAATTAATAAGGCAAGTCATCCTCCAAAATCAGATGGCATTAGATATTCTAACAGCAGCGCAAGGGGATACTTGTGCAATTATAAAAGCTGAATGTTGTATGTATATTCCTGATCCTCCTGTTAATATCTTAATAGCTGTTTAAGATATTAGGTGGCAGGTTAACGACATGTTGGAGTCTAAATTCCCTGGACCTTCTCCTTACAATCTTCATGGAAAGCTGTTACAGGTTCCTCCTGCTGAAAAACTTTGTTGTCTATATACATAAGTATCCTGTGAATTTTATTATTTGGCCCATGCATACTTAACTGTTTCTGTGGCCTTGTTTCCTCCAGACTTAAAGTTGACATGTACCCAAGACAAAAATGCCTGACGCCCATTAAGGGCCTTTAGATAGACCCTCTGTGGAGTATCTCTGACTGCCAATCACAACTATGACCCATTCAGCTGGAAGTAGCCAGATTGGTCTTTGACCCTTGCTCCCTCATGGCAATTAGGGGTACTTCTTCAGAGGAGGGAATATTATACATAGCTAAGTTAGGTAGCAATATTATAGGCAGTAAGACAGGATTGGGCTCTGGAGAGGTTAAAGCAGAAGACAACTGTGGTTGAAGGCACATTCACTGAAGGCCGAGCTTCAAGAAAATCAAGAACTACTAACCTGTATACTTCCACTAGGGATGAACAGCAGTGACTCATGTCCTAAGTAGGCACAGGTCATCACAGGGTGGAGGACCAAACCTCCTTAACCCACCCCTTTCAAGAAAGTCCTTGTCTGCCCATGTGCGCTTGCTACGTGACTTGTTTCCCTATTTGATTCTCATTTAATCAGTATTACTTTAGTGACTATACTTGTTTTATACCAATTGGTTGACCATAGTTTTGTCCCACCTCACACCCATCATACGACTTGCTATTGGGTCAATATTATCTAAACAACTATACTTGTAATCATATTGATTATAGTTCTTTCCCACCTTAAACCTGCCTCACCTCATGGCTTTGCTCAATAAAATACCCTTGAGAAGCAAGGTTGGTGGGTCACCCACTTTCTGGACCCCTTTCTGTCCCTCTCAGATAGAAGCTTTCTTTCCCTCAATACAATTTTCCCACTCTTAAAAAAATCAATGAATCAATCAGTAAATGTACTCATGGTATGCAGATACCTCAATAAAACTGTTAAAATACTAAACTCAACTTTATCAGAAAAGACAGGCAATATATGAGTTAAATCACATTAAACTATAAAGATTTTATAACATGTTCAGTAGAAATGTTGTAATACGGATACACTTTTGCAGATACTTGACTGTTTATATTCAGTTTATACTTGATTTCAAAGATAGGACAATTTAGCATACAACAATGTACACTGCCATTATAATGTTTATGTTTGCCCTCTCAATCGTATTTATCAGAGATTTAGTGAGTAGTTCATTTTCTCTAGCAGTGGCTGATTGGTCTGAAATATATAAAGTAAACAGAAGTGGAAATATTTCAATAGACAGTTTATTAAATCATTTGGAACTCTGTATAAGAACTTCCAATTTAACCAATCTTACATAAAATACCAAGAGTCTATTATAATGCCACAAAGCCACAAGACAAAACCTTGTATTCTATGTTTAGGCTCTAAGTAAAGATTACTATTCTGCTTAATACCCTAAGGATCCCCTCCCCACTGGTAGGGGCCAAAAATATATTTTAAGAGAACAGGAATATGAGAAAATTTACTCGACTTGAAAAAAATTCTTTATAAAAAAAAAATCACAAAGTGTGGCCTGGGGTTGTAGCTTAGTAACAGAACACTTGCCTAATATGTGTGAGGCCTTGGTTTAATCTCCAGTATTAAAAAAAAATCATGAAATGTTACTAAAAAAATTTATGTTTTTAGAATTGAACTTGTTGAAAAAAATTTAGGGAAACAAAATAAATACAAATGTAACTCCCAACACTAACTTGTATAATAATGCTTAATAATGCTTTTTTCTAGCAAAAATGAAAGACCTTTCCTACAAAGGAAGAAGAACCAACAGTAAATCATTTGTAGAAATCACTGAACATTTGGAAAATGCAAAAAATTCAAAACTGAATTGTAATGCTAATGCTGAACAAGTGAAATAATTAACAATCTTTCTTGTATTCTATATATGTCACTTCCATGCTAAACCACAGTTTGGGGCTTTCCTTAAAGGGATGTGAAATTGGCACATAAAATTCTAAACCTTGGCATGACGAAGAGTCACATGTATTAAGTGTCAGGAATTATACATCAATATGAAAAGCTCCAGATGAACAAACAACTCCACATATTTAATTTTATTCTTTGAAATTTTAAATGTAATACACCTGTAGGTCACCTACAAGAACATTTTCAAATAAAAACTTAAGAAAACATAGTTAATCCCTAATGAGTCAATGAAGCAGTCCAGAATAGGATAGTTAAAAAAGTGGAGCTCAAAATTCAGGAATAAAGCCATGTGGTGATCACTGATTTGGCCAATATAATCAGGGTTTCAATACATAAAAACTCAAAAACTGCAATTGGAACAATGATAAAATAAGAGACCAGGCATAGTTCAACCATCCCATCTCTTTAACTTATAATCTCAAAAGAATATTATAAAGATTAATTACTAAATTCCAAAAAGTGCCTTGAACTCTATTTAAATGTTTTATAAAGTACTGTGACTTATTATTTAATCAATCGTCATTCACAGAACAGCTTCAATTAAAAAAAATCCATTAGTTCACGTTCTCTGCTAAAGTGTATTTATTAAAATAGCATTACTTTGGAAAGATGATATTACAAAGGTTTTTCCATGTTCTAATAAGTCTTAAAGCAAGGAGTTTAACTAACTGTCTATGAATTAGTAAAACTTTTATATCTTCAAATTTTGGTAGTAAATTCAAAAGCATGTTAAAGTACTATCTTTCTTTTTAAATGTTACTTCATTTCCTCTTAGGTTAGCATTATGATATAAATCCATTCACTTTCACTAGAACTTTTCTTAAATTCTTTAATTACAGAAGTACAGGACAGCCAGGCATGGTGGTGTACACTTGTAATCCCAGCACTTGGGAGGCTATGGCAGGAGGATTGTTGTGAGTTCAAGACCAGTCTGGGTTACAAAGTGAGCTCAAGGCCAGCCTGAACTGCATAGTGAGACCCTGTCTCAAAAAAGACAAAAAAGACAAAAAACAAAAAAACCCAAAAAACAAAAAACAGTACAGGACATATTCTAAATCTTGAGCATTAGCAAAGTGATATTTAAAATTTATAATGTTTGAGAGTAAACACATCTTTTAGTAAATATTGCCACAAGATAGCCAAACCCTAAGAAAATGGCAATTATATGTTTTATTGTATGTTCATTCTGATTTGTTGTTCAATATTGATGTTTATATTGACTTGAAATATATGATTTCTTACAATTTATAACTGCACCTCATTTTGTAGACTTTAGTTATTGTGTCCAGATTACTGACAAAGACATTTACTTGTATTTGATGGTACAGCACTTGCTTAGTGAGTGCTGGGCCCTGGGTTTAATCTCTAGCACTGCCAAAACAAAAGGAGCGGGAGTTGATTGTAACTGAGACTGAGTCTAAAGAAATGTTCTTCTAGGTAAGTTATTCTCATGGCATAGGTACGAGTTTTAAAAGAAATATCTAACTAGGCCAAGCAACATAAAAGATACAAAACTTAAACATTCGTTAATGATTACCACTTGTCCCTTACATATAAATAAGTGCTATTTCTTTTCAAGTATGAGTTTTATTCCTGCACTCTACAGTTGTACACTTCTCCAAACCATGTTTCCTCTACTGGCCTATAATCATACTCTCTTTAATCTACAGGCAAACATTAGTTACACTTGAAAATTCTATCCTCACAAAAACCATATCCCCACAAATGGGAAAATTCTAGCCTGAAAATGGATAAAAGTGGTCAACACAGACTTAAAAAATAAATGCAGACAGGGAAATAAGACCTGTTGTATGCCACAGGAACTGGAAAAATTACAGAAAGAAGGAAATAGGCATGAATGCCAAAGAAAAATTCAAACGGCAATTCTCATATTCTCACAGAATTACTGACAAGAATCAATTTATTCTTTCATTTACCATACAGCACTTAATTTTCAATTACTGGAAACAGTACACGTCTGGCTCACTTTGTTTATGTAATATGCCACAAGGTACTGAAATCTTTTGTTAAACCTGTATCTTAAATATCTTTTTAATGTTTAAAGTTTAAAACTGTCCCTATAATAAGCCTAAACTCATAAGCTAATTAGTTCTTCATAGTATATTTGAAACTTGGAAACTTTTTCCCATAAAATGTTATTCGAAAGAATGCATAGATTTCAAAGTCCTACTGTACTCATGGTGTAGTCAAAATACTACAAAAAATTACTTTAGAAATTACATATAAATGAACAACTATATCTTAACTGAGACCTTTCAGAAATCATTTTAAATGACAATGTGGTAGCTAAAGAATTGTATAGACTCCAGAAAAATATTTTGGGGAGTTTTAAAGATTGAATCAATCTCCAGACAAATTGAAACTAACTTCTCACCATAATTTATGATTTCTATTTTCACTGGGATATTTCCTGTTAATGTATTAGTGATGGTTTTAGCAACAGACCAAAGAAAGGAGAAATAAAATTTGAGGCCAGTAGAATATTAACTACGTTAACTGAAAACTAAATGCAGCTTAAAATGTATACTATGTTCTAGGAAAAGTCAGTATAGAAATGTATATAGAGATAAATCATATGTTATTAACAGGTTCACAGTCAAAGAAAAAATTGGTTGGGCAATCTTGCAGGAAAAATGAATCACCTGAAAAAGGAAAAAAATCAAATCAACCTAGGAGTTTCCACTCCTAACTGATAAGGAGTACAGAAAATGGATTTATGTGCACATTTTAAGTAACTATAACTATGAAAAAAATCATAGGAAACAAAAATTTTCAGACACTGGACAATAATCAAAGAAGGGATAAAATAGCATAAGTCCTCCAATTACATTTAGTCCCTGATGAGAGTTTCCAGGCTGCAGTGCAGGAAAGGAGAACAGAAACAGTGGAGGCCAAGGCGAAGTCCTGAGGGGTGAGGAGCTGCTTGGAGAAGAAAGAGATGCAAGGGGAGAATGCTGGAGACCTCCAGGGGTTTCCCTTCAAGTCTTCAGGACAAGTGTATGAGGAAACAACCCCTGACAGAATAACTGGGGTAGGGGGATATAACTAGTAGAGAAGGACTGTGAAACAACTGACATAGTATATTCTGCAGTCTGGGTGTGGTGGCGCAAGCCTGTAAACCCAGCACTCTGGAAGCTGAGGCAGGAGGATCGCTGCAAGTTCGAGGCCAGGCTGGGCTACAAAGTGAGTTCAAGGCCAGCCTGAGCTGCATAGTGAAAGTCTGTTGCAAAAACACCAAAAGAAAAAAAAAGTGTATTCTGTAATTTACAAGTGGCAAAGCACCACATTAAGCATGTAAATTGGAGACAAAGCAGGATTAAAAATGTTCAAATCAAACTCCCAGAGATGAAAATTACATCATAGAGTGGGAACACAATACTGGATGGGATTGATGGAAGGTTAGACCCTTGTAGAAGAAACAGTTACTAAACTTTGTAACAATAGACGTAATGAAAACCAAAAGAAAAAAATTACAAAGAACAGCAATGACTAATTGGTCAACTTCAAATGGCTAAACAGTAATTATAATCTCCAAGAGCAGATTAAAGAACAGATGAGAGAATCTTAACAAATCACAATCAGAAGAAACACAAAACTATACTATGGTATATCACAATAAAACTGCCTAAAGCCAGCGATGCACGGGAGAGAGGATTGGGGAGGGAGACTGATAAGGAAGATCAATGGTAAGAATTAAGAGACTGCGCCTTTTAATAAGGAAAAGCAGAAGACAGCGGAGAAACAGGCTAAATTTACCTTACCACCCCAAACAATAGCAACGAGAACAAACAGAATGCATGAAACAATGGTTTTAAAGATGCTAGACGTCAAGAATAAAAATACCCATGTCTGCGAGAGGAGACACACTGTCTCAGAGATGAGCACCAGGGGGACCGCAGTTCATTGCCTCTAAAGTTCCCAGCCTCTGGCATAAGGAGAGAGAACTGCAACCAAGTCCAGAAAATTAAGAAAATAAGGCCAATAGGACAGGTTTGACTTCACAGGCCAAAACACTGTAGGAGAGAAAACAAAGTTGGACAGAGACATCTGGAATGATGGAGAAGGTCCTCCAGAACACCACTAGTTCAGGAAGGAAGCATCCAAAAGGCATGAAGATCGAAGGGAACAGTATCTGAGGCAAATATACAATGTGATTAAAAAACAAAAAGTTTAAATTTTAAAAATTACTATAGCAAAACACACATGGCCATTAATCCCTCTCAAAACACTCCCTCTCTCATCAAGCACCCTTATCCCATTCATCTTGTTTAGCTGCACTGTTATGGCTACTTAAGAATATTTTTATAATCCTGCATTTCCATCGGATGGCCCTTGGCACAGGCATTCACTGAATTCTGATCATACCTCATAAAGACGCTCACGACAGAGGACTTCCAGAACTGGCTTAGAAAGTGGCAAGAAGAATGGGGTCAGTATGTTTGTAAGCAAAGGAGAGAATTTTAGGAGATTAATGACAATGTGTCTTCTACTGTAATAACTTTTTAAATTTAATAATTACTGTATTTTTAGATCACCCCTTGTACATTTGGGGGTACTGCTTGATTCTACTACCTATTGCATAACAAACTTTTGTGAGAATTGCATAGAACACTTGGAAAATACTGACTCAGTGCTAGGGAGAATTTAGCGATAAACAAAGGTTTCTTAATGTTTCTTTCTTTCTTTCTTTCTTTTTTTTAATTGAGACAGGACCTTGCAATGCAGTTCAGGCTGTCCTTAAACTCTTGGCAATCCTGGGATTACAAGCATGAGTCACCACACCTGGTTTTTTTTTTTCTCGGCACAGCGGATCGAACTCACAGCCTCACGCCTGCCAGGGCAGGCGCTCAAGCCACTGAGCCAAACTCCCGGCCCTGGTTTTTTTGAGGCAGGGTCGCACTATGTAGCTCAGGCCAGCCTTGCGCTCGCGTTGTAGCCCAAGCGGGCCTCGAACCTACAACGCTCCACCTACCTCAGCCTCCCGAGTGCTGGGATTAAAGGCGTGCGTGCGCCACCACGCCCGGCTCACACCTGGTTTTATTATTTTTTTTCCTATTAGTATTTTGAAATGGAAATTTTTTGTTATGAGATGCTGCCCCATGCATTGTAAGATGCTTAGCCACACCCTCTGTCCCGTATCTACCATAGCAACAATACAGGAATCACAATTTAAAAAAAAAAAGTCATCAGACAATACTAAATGTCCCTAAGGGGCAAAAAACTGCTGTGAGTTAAGAACCACTGCCATACAGACTAACCACTATTCTGTATACACCTGACGAATTTTGAGAGCAAGTTTTGAAAGCACCATAACTGCTACACATAACTGCCTCCCACAGTAATCCTCAAGATGATTTATAGTAACAAAAAATATCCAGCACCCAGAAAGGTAAAAAAATACAGTAGATAGTTAAAAACAGTTCAGATATTAAAGAAGAAAATATTCATGAACTAGAAGGCACAGCAAAATAAATGAAAAAAGAATTTGAAGGAAAAAGACATCAGTGAGCGGTGAGACAATTTCAAGTGGCTTAAAGGGGTCAGGAAACAAATTTGAGGAAATATGGCTAAAAACCTTCCCAATATAATAAAAACTACAAACTCATATCTCTAAGAAGTTAAATGAACTCCAAACACCAAAAACGCGAAGAACACTAAGAAACATCATGACAAAATTGATCAATACCAGTAATATATAAGAGATTGAAAAAGTAACAAGGGTTAGGGAGGTGTTAAACACAGAGCAGGGAAAAAAGTAAAGATGACAGATTTCAAGGAGTGAAAAGGAGAAGACAGTGGGATAACACCTTTTCTTTTTTCCCCCCAATATCTTTCATTTCACAAGAGAGAGGGCAAAACAAAACAAAACAAAGCAAAACAAAACAAAACCTGTTGAACAACAGCAAGAATATTTCTGGCAAAAATGTTTTTTTTTCCCCAAAAATAAAGATGGAATAAAGATGTTTTCAAACACTAGAAAGCTGAAAGAATTCATTACACATAGATCCAAACACAAGAAATGTTAAAGCATGCCCTTTAGACCAAAGCAAGATAATACTTAATAGAAACCTGATTCTAACCAAAAGGAATGAAGAGTTGTAGAAATGGTAATTACATAAATAAATATACACATCTTTTCTTAATACTGAAATCTCTTTAAAAGAAATGTGACAATTCAAACAAAATGATGACAACATGCTATGGTGCTTATAAATAATACACAAATGAAGTGCATGTTATGTGAATTACGTATTAACAAAGCTTGTTTTTGTTGTGCTATGGTGCTGGGCATCAATACAGGGTCTTGTGAGTCTTAGCTAAGTGCTCTACCACTGAGTTACATCCCCAACCCAAACAAAGCTGATTAAAAAAACAAAAAAGAAAGAAAAAGATAAAAAAAAAACTAAAATTTTTGAAGAACTAAAATTTAACAGTGATATCATAGAGACTAGGAAGAAGGAAATGGAAGTATAGGATTGTAAGGTCCTGATTGTATACATGAAAGCACAAATTACTATTTAAAAACAAATTGTGCAGTGAAAGACGTACACTATACACCTGGTAACAATGGGGTGGGGTGTTGAGAGAAAAAACAGAAAAAAAGAGGATGAAGAAAAGACGGAATAAATAGAAAACAAATACCAACAGGATGATCCCAAACCTAGCCATAAACAATAGCATATTTAATGGGAATAATATAAATATTCCCATTAAATGGTAGATACTGTCATGCTGGACATAAAAAGAAGACCCAGCTGAACACTGCCCATAAGAAATGCACTTTAAAAGTAAAGACATAAAAAGGTTAGAAGTGAAAGGAAAGAAAAAGATATATCATGATAATAATACTAAAAAAAAACCCCAAAAAACCCACGTTAGCAATAATAATAGCAGACACAGTAGATTTCAAACTCTGAGCAGAGTATAGCTTTACCTGACACTGTGAAAGAATAGTCAAGTGCTGATATAGAAATAAAGGGCTAACAGATGCTATCATAGATATAAACTGCAATCCACTTTGTTATTTCTTTTGGCTGAATATACTATGCAAATCTAAAATCACTCCAATTTTTCTTATTAATTTGACCAACATTGAGCACTGCATGCTTTAGAAAAAATTGTACTTTTGTATAAATAAATAATACTACCATAAAACTTCTGTTCACCTGCATTTAGGTAGATGTGTCATAGTATATAACTGTTAAAACTGGAAGCTGTGTCTCTTCTTCCCATAAAAATTCCATCTCCCAAAGTTGGCTAGATGCATTACACTGTATGATCATTAAAATTATGAGGTTTTGTACAAGTTGGCTCATAATTCAGGATTCAACTACTACACACTGCAACTACTAAGGTTTTTCATCAGGATACAGTTATTTTCAGTCAACTTAAATAAATAATTTACCTATACCACATCAAACTTTACATGTGCTTTATGAAAATCACACTCTCAAACTTAAGATGGTCTGAAACGCTAGGTAGGTTTCCCCTTAAGAAACATACTAGAAAACATACCATGAAGACTTTAAAGGAAAATTGCATCATTTTAAGAAATGACATAAAATGCAAATAATAAAGAGAAAAAAAGCTTCTACTTCTTGACATGTTTTTCTTGCATACTGGCAGAAGAGATAGCATGACTTTCCATTTTGTAATCTTTTCAATGTAAGCATTTACCTGAGAGTTATAAAGGGGTAAGATTTGCTATATGGAGGAATCAATAGCAATAATGCACAGCCTACAGCAGTGCAGAAAAACTTGCTATTGGAGACATTAATACTAGACTAAAAGAAATATTTTCAATAAACATGTTTCTGTTGGATAATCAATTTTCTACATGTCTTACCAGCTGTTACACATAGCTCATGTAGCAGAATGAGCAACAGCTGTTATACCAAAATGATATATTATGTACCTATGAGATGCTTTTAATTTTTCATAGGTATCTACTTATTTGTGAGCAACCACGTTTAACTCATGTTAAATAAAAACACGGTAATCATGGGGTGATTAATTCAGCAGAATTTTTAGTACAATACTATTTTAGAAATGAATTCTTAACCAATTATTTTTATGTCAGAAGATTTAATAATTCAAATTACATGCTGCCCTTATTCCAGGATTTAAGAGATTTGTCACGATCAATGTTTCTGAAATATTAAATTAAAAGGTGTCATGGTAATTACTATGGAATAAATAGCAATTAAGATTTTTAGGCAAATGAGCTCAAACTGTTTGCAGTGAATATTTATATTACTAATATTTCTCATACAATGCATGCATCATTCATAACAAGTTGCCTAAAATTGTTAAATGCAAGTTTGTAGAGTTACTTCAAAAGCTCTCAGAAAACTGACATAATTAAAACACAGAATTCTGTGCTTGCTTGAGAAATATCTATGTATAATGTATCTAAAAAGAGATAAATGCAAATAATATAAATTATGTTATCCATAGATAAACATCATATTTCTGTTCTGTATTTGCACTAGGGAATCTAATAATATGCTTTAAATAATTTGTAGGGTTATAAAAGATAATTAGCTAAAAACATGTATCAGCCAAAACTACGTTCTATAATGTTGATACAGCCCTAAAATGTGAATTAGGTAAATACTTACAGCTATATAACAAACTCTTGCTTTTTCTACTAACATCCAGTTTTTCTCCAGATCAAGGTGCTTTTCCTTTTTATAACAATTAGCAGCAGCAAGATTAGCAACAAGGGACCTAAAACACCCAAAGAAAAACAAATTAGGTTTTGTTTATATTATAGCCAAAGTTGTTAGTATTTTTAGATTTTTACCTAGCGATATTTTTCTGGAATTTTTTTAGTTTCCCACATATTAAAATTCCTCAAACTTGTCAGAGATTTATTTTTTAAATTTTGTCAGAGTTTTTAAATGAATGCAAAAAAAAAATATTGATTTTGTTTTAAGAACTTTCTGAGACACCTCCATGCTGTCTCTGAGATAAAAAGAGCCACAAACAGTAATGCTTCCAAACATCACCTAGCACTGGGAAGTTGTTTTTGATGCTCAAATGAGATCTACTTTTAACATTTTAATCATTCAAAGTACAGTTAAGAAATAAAGCTACTGAGTCTTCTGCAAAAGGAAATCTATATAACCAAAACACTTCAATTTTTTTTAACAGTGGAAAAATATCTTTATAAAAATAAGATTATCATACTATAATTGACTATTTAATCTAATACTTTAAAAGTCAAGTATGGTACTAATTTTATAAAACATAAATGTACACCATACTAACTATGAGGAATTAATTTGCAAAGCATTACATGTAAAGGGCTGGACTCAATTAGAATTACTTTCTATAGCTGAAAACTGGTTGTGCTGGGTCTGCATTTAAAATCTTGCTACAAGTGCCACCTAGATAGTTCAATTATAGCCCAACAATTAAACTTAATAAAATTAGAGGACTATATACATATCACATAAATAAATATAAATTGTTTTCTTCTTTATTTTGACCTGGAATTTACAAAACTACTTGCCTATTTTTCTCTTTTTCTAATTAAGTAGTAACAATTATGGTTTATAAAAGAAGTCACCTCATCATTGGTGACTTAACGTTTATAGTTCCTCTATTTAAAAGAAAATCAATTCTCTTTCAAAACATATTTCCATTCATCCATGTGTCAATTTACTATTCAACAATACATCTTCCTATGTTCAATTAAATGACAGAAAATGAAGTATTAGTATTTTTTCATGTTGGATATTGAATTCAATCCTAATTTACAAAAATATGTTTGCAATCATGACTTGTGGAAAACTTTGATAAAAATGGCTATTAATTAAAGCAAACATGTCTGGTACCAGTTGCTAAACTTTGTTTTGATAATAAAACTACTGTTTGAATTCTGAATATTGGATAATGGGATAAAGTTACCAGGATATCTAAAACAAGTTATGAATTGTATTATGTTCCAGAACTTGGATTAGTTAGATGGTGTGAGTTTTCCCCCTACTTCTGACTTCTTGCATTATCTCAACAATACTGATCACCATAACCATAATATAAAGATACAATTTACGCTTCTTATATCAGGGAGACCTAACCTTATCATAACTCTTCTTTAAATAGCAATTAAGCACACCAAAATAATTTTGTGATTTTACCCTACCCTGAGTAGTTATCAGAGGCAAAACTTGAGTAATTTCTTATTAATGGGAAAACTGCACCTGAGGATTAAGGTTTCTTTTAGGAAAACTGAAAAGGGCAAAAGTCGAAATAAATATATTTCAATATTTGAATAAGGAATGGCTTAATTTACTGAAATCTTAAAATTATGTATGTTCTTTTACACATAAAAATGGAGTTAAAGGAAAGGTGTGAAAATGGCTTTGCAATCCAAATTATCTTTGAAAGTTATAGCGATTTAATGACTAATGTCAATATCAGTATCTAGTGTCAGTCTATCTGTCTGCTGGAGGTCAAAATAAAGGGAGCGAGAAAAAGGGTTAAGGGGCTGGATAAAAAAAAGAGAGAAAAGAAAGGAACAAAAAGGAAACAGGGAATAGAGAAGACAAAGCATTTCCAATTCAGGGAATAAAAAATTTCTAGTGAATCAGTATCTAAAGAGATCATCTCTGATGATTTTAACAGACATCCTAGCTAGGAAAGTTATGTTTTTTCCCCCCTGCAAAGGAGTTTATATGGTAATAATGTTAGCAGTGCATGTACATACTTAGGGAATACCTACACATAGCTACAAAAGATCAAAAGAATAAATATCACCATTGCACAGAAGGTCCTGAGGGATGTAAGTTCACATGAAGAAGAATGTTCTACTAAGTAAAGTTTTATAAAAATATACTTAGCTATTTCTTGAGTGGTGCATTATCTATGAATGAAGTTGTTTCATATGGAAGGATGACTATTTGGCAGAACTGTGCTAGATGACCTAATTCCTAAGACTTACTTTACTTAATTCATGAAATTTAACTTCATGTTTTATATTTGTAAAATGCACACACATGCATCAACACATGTATGCGTGGATTTTAACACTCCAATCTCAGGTTGTGGTGAAAAGACCAATCTTTCTAATGTAATTTCAGAAAACAATTAGCTATGCAGTAAGACATTGAGCAAAGCACTTTCTTTTTCTGAACTGAATTAAAAATGGCAGACAGAGACTACAGACTATAATTTAAAACTTTCATTCCTCTCTCCCTCTTGAATTCAACAGCAAGTTTAACAAAAGTAAATGGAAAAACAAAAGGAAAATAAAAGTAAAGAATAGACACGAAGAAGAGTTTACTGAACATTAAAAGTGACTATAAACATGAAGTCTAAAATCCCAAATTCAGACTGGAATTCAGATGCCATGAGGGTCTACAGAGTTGATCCGTTTGGTGCTTTCCCATGCATTACACCGACCTACCTGTTGTCGCCAGTGATGCATGCAGCACAAGTTCCCGTTGGCTGCTCATTCTGCTCGTAGTAATGAGCATCCACATGGGCTTCGGCAGCTTTTCTTTTCAGGATCTCCCCAAATTTATCAATCCCAATGCATCCAAAAAATGTTGCTGCTTTGTGTGGCTGCTGAATCATCCACTGCGAAGAGGAACAAGTAATTTAGTGGGTCAGAAAAATGGTAGACATAGCTAGCTCAGCGTTCTGACATGGATAGTGGCATGAAAGAGATGCTTTGTGAGAAATGGGCTGTTATGAATGGAATTTCAATTCTGTACTACTGCTTATGATAACAGACTGGACAATACCAACCATGCAAAATCTTATTTTGCTACACTGCGAGGAGAAATAGAGTACAATGATTAAGGACTCAGACATGAAAGGCATACAGTCCTTCAGTCAAATACTAGCTTGATATAGGAAAATAATAGCAAGTGACCACAGAAGCAGTACAATATTATCACAAAATTCTCAGGATCTACTTTGAAGGTTATCTGGTTTCAATCTTGCCTCTGGCACTCATCAGTTGTGTAAGTAAGAATATCGCACTTCTGTAAAATGGGGCTATAATTATAAAATACTTCATAAGATTGCTGAAGATTAATTGAAGTAATATAATGCATATTCACTGTTGAGAATAGTATCCAATACATAGTAAACAACATATATTAGCTGCTATCAGGAAATAAATGTTGAAATACCTCCATTACAAATCAATGAATGCACACAAAACCAATCAAATAATGATCACAAAAATGGATAAATAACAGAAATACTGTGCAGGTTTTGTAACACTTCCACCATTAAATATTTCAGCAGAGGAAACTGGTTGGCATTCTGCCTATGTTTTATATCAGGACACAGACGTGAGAACTTTACTTTTGATCAGTGATATTCACTCAAAAGTCAGCCACTTTAAAAATCAAGAGTTTTTTTAGAGACAAATAGAAGTCATGTTCACCTACGTCCAAAAAATGAGTCAGTGGCTGTGCATGGGGTTGGGGCATAGGTCTGTAATCCCATCACTCTGGCAGGTTGAGGCAAAAGGATTCAAGTTCCAGCCTCAGCCCAGATGGGGCAATTTAGCAATGTATGGAGACCCTAATAAAGAAGAAAGAAGGAAAGAAAAAAAAGAAGAAAGAAAGAAAGAATAAAAGAGAGAGAGAGCAAGAGAGAGCGAGAGCGAGAGCGAGAGCGAGAGCGAGAGCGAGAGCGAGAGCGAGAGCGAGAGAGAGAGAGAGAGAGAGAGAGAGGAGAAAGAAAGAAAGAAAGAAAAAGAGAAAAAAAGAGCTAGGGATGTGGCTCATTGTGAAGGTCCTGGGTTTGATCCCCAATACTGACCCCCTGAACTCCCTTCCAAAATGCAATGTGTCACAATATTTAACCAATGGGGTTCTTACCATTTTGACATTCAATCAATAAACATTTAATACATGTCTAGTAGGTGATAAAAAGATGAAAATGATGATGATCTGAATACAATGTCACATCACTACATTTTCAGAGTCCCCAGGAAGCAATTCAACCTCTTCATAACCTGGATTATGTGCCTTTTAGCTAAAATAAACTGTCCAGCTTCCTCCTGTTTACATAGGTATAGTATATCCTTCAAAAGCCTGTCTAACTTCTGCTCTGGCTACGAGGTGAATCATGGTCCAGAATGCCTTTGCACTGTAAACAACTAGAAAAGAAAACCAAAATGAAATAAGTAGAGAATTTTCAGACACTGGATAACAGGCAGGACAGGACTGTGATCTCTGACAGGAAGGAAACGAGGTGAGCCCTGGCACTATGCAGGCTCTGCCGGGAGGCAATTTCCAGGCAGTGGTGCAGGGAAGGAGCAGCCCAGCGGCAGCCCACATTCTCACTCAAACGAGGGCACGGGTAAGTCTCAAGGACAGCCAGGAAACTAGAAACTATGAAAAAGAATTTTGGAGGGGAATAAGCTGAAATCTTTAGACTTATCTTTGACGGTTTAGTAGGATACAACCTGCTTAAGGAATATACGGAATATAAATGAATCTATATAAATGCTCTAGAATTAAAAAGTGAGTCAAGGTCTCAGGATTCCACATCAATATACAAAAATCCAAGGTAAATGATCAGAAACCGTTGAAAATAAAAATTTTTAAAAATAGCATTTAAAATAGCATCAAAAAACTATGTAAGAAAAAATTTAAGCAAGCACATGCAATAACTATACACAGAACAGCACAAAACATAGCTAAGGGAAAAATTATATAAGTGGAGAGCTATACTATATACATGGATTAGAAAACCTGCTATTTTAAAAACTCTTGTTTTTTAAAATTTATTTTTGACAAAGTACTTTTAATATTTATGGGCTTAATCTTCTTTAGCTATTAATTCTTTTCAAATTGGTCCAAAATTTCAATAGGATCTTTGAGGACATTAAAAAGATAATTCCACAATCAATAGTATAAAGGAAAGGAGGTAGCATAGTCCAAAGTCAAGAGGTACAGGGTTATAAGAGAAACTAAGCCTCAATTTCTTCAAATAAAAATTATGGATAACATAACCTATGGATCTTGTAAGGATAGGGCACGAGAACCAGACAAACAAGACAAAACACATCATTCAGTTTGGTATATGGAACCAGTTAGTACATTTGGTTCACTTTTCTACAGAGAATGAAAGAACTCTACCTAACTATATTTAACTGGATATAGGAAACCCAGACATACTTGGTAACCATGAATAAATGAATTAGTTTAATTCAACTTAATAGAAATTGTACACAGAGACTGTTACTAGACAACAGTGAGAAGAGAGATTAATTATCCATGAGGGGATCAGAGAAGGCTTCTAGAGATAAATGACATTATGATCTGGTCTCTGAAGGATAAGTATGATTTATCAAAAATGGTTAAGAATAGGGGGAAAAAAAGCAGAGGCACACACCATAGCACACATTTTCTTTCCTGTTTTAAGAATTTTATTGTGGTGTCCCTAAGGGGAAAGAAATTCCACTTGTTAAGTAGTTAGTTCCTATCTGAAGTACAGTATTTACTGACCAGCAATTTAGTGCTTAGTGAGCACACAAAAATATCCCAAACCTTGGAATCAGAGTGATTACCACTGCCAGTTCTGGTTCCAACTTTTAACTTTCATAAAGAAACTGCCAAAACCCCACTTCTGCAAATTACATATGATGACATGGAAAATTTTAATATTATATGTAACAATATAATATTAAAACTAAGATAGCTAGAGCTAGAGGTTCATGCTGCAGTGGTAGATGTCATTGTGTCTCACCTGAAAATTTACATATCTTGGTGACTCCCTGAGGTTTGCCTCAGTATCCCAAGGGCCCTCACAAATACAAAGGTGGGGAAACAACAGTGTAGAGTTAATAAAAACAATGAAAAAGAGAAACAGAAGAAAACAGGGGTATAATGACAGAGCAACGATGTAAGGGGAAAGAACCTAACGGGAAAGGTAAGTCTAAGACAGACAATTAAATTTCATTGTAAGAAATATGGGCAGCATTCTGTGGGCAGAAGGAAGCACATGAAGTTTTCTGAGTAAAGGTGAAATGATAAGAAATGATATCTATTAAGAGAAGGAACCAGGAAAAAAATTACAACT
>RJWM01001258.1:0-139520 GCA_004363535.1 Dasyprocta punctata
GAAGAGGAGGGGAGGGAAGAGGAGGGGAGGGGAGGGAAAGACTTCCTGAATCTACCTGCCAGTTCCTGCCAGAAACACCCATGGCGGTGGTGGCCAGGCAGCATGGGGCCAGCTCCACACCAGCTCGCGAGCTACCCGTGAGGCCGGGCTCCCCACTCCCCATGGTGCCCCATTCACATTCCAGTCACAGTGCGTGTCGAGACCACTGCATCCACGCCATCATGTACTCTCCCCAGCCCTGCCAGCCGAGCCTGAACGCATGCTGGCCACTGGGTCCCAGCACAGCAGGACATGGGACCGCACTGCCATGACTGGTGTCCACGGGTGATTCCCAAGGGCCACACACGATGTACTAATGTCCAGCATCCCCAGTGGCTGCAAGGACAGCGGCACTGGAGGGGAGGTGCTGGGGTCGACGTGGAGACAGGAGCCGGCTGGCCGGTCTCCTGCGCCAGGACCAAGAACGCCCCTCCCGGACTCAGCGCACAGCCTCTGTGCCCCACCAGGACCTGCTCCGCCCGGCCCACAGGAGGCACGGTGACTTCGTGGTGTGCACGCGTGCACGCACGGGGAAAAGCCGAGGTTACAGTCGCGTGTGCCTGGTGGGTGAATTTGGAGCATTTACAGGGACAGAAGCTGTTTGTCAACAACCCACTGGTATCCAGCGTGGCAGTGGACGCAGGGACCGAGCACACCAAGCGAGGCCCCGTGAGGCTGCCTCACGCACAAAGGCCCTGCAGGGCCAGGGGACCCGAGCAGGGGAATCCAGGTCTGCGATGCTGGGGTTGAGCCCAGGACAGCAAAGCCAGGTGGCCGCGGCTGGGCCAGGTGTGGTGCTCCTGTGGCTGTCGGCAAGGCCCCTCATGGGGAGCTGGGCTGCGTGAGGGCTGCAGGCCTCTGACTCCAGGGACGGTGTGGGTGAGAGGAGCGTGGGAGAGGTGAGGGCCGAGGCAGGAGGGGAACGCTGACCGTGCAGGCCTCGGGCCCCGCTGGGCACTTGGGCTGTTAATCCGGCTGGAATGCGATGGCCCTGCAGGATTTACAGCCAGGGGCCCGGTGTGTGGGGGTGGAGGGACAGCCAGAGTCACGTCCGCAGTGGACAGGCCGGGTTGGAGGTGGTGGAGAGTTCCGGTGTGGACACCACGGAGCTTCAGCCTGGCCTTCGTGGCACCAGACAGACAGCCAGGGACAGCCGGGCTGAGAGGAGGGGGAAGGTGCCGGTGAGGACTGGGAGGGCAGAGCAGCGTCGGGCTGGAGGGCGCCGCACAGAGAGCCGGGCTGTGACCTCCAGTGGGGCCAGCCTCGCGTCCTCCATGGCCAGCGCCGGAGACCCCGGGACTCCACCAAGCCGGAGCCCTGCAGCCCAGGTCCCTGACAGCTCGGGTTGGGGAGGCCGCGGAGGACAGGCGCAGGTGGCCGGGCTCCTCTCCTGGTCCCGGGGTCCCTGGCAGGGCGGACCCGTGTGTGTGCCGTCAGGCAGAGTCTGTGTTTCCGTTTGCACATGATTCACGTGCTTCTTACAGCACAAGACAGTGCATGGCGCCTCCCCCGTGCCGGTGCCGGCCGTTCCGGGCATCCCCGGGACCATCTACCCGCGTCCTCCCGGCTGGCAGGACCCGCGCACCCGGGAAATTGTGGGGAGGGCATGGGGCTCGGTCAGGCCACTCCCCAGGGGCACACAGCTGATGTGCGGGAGACACGGAGACGGCGCCTCGGACACCATCACTGTCGTGAGGCAGAAGAAAATCCAGCATCTGTTCAGAGTTCTAAACTGTGCATAAGCACCTCAGGACCGCCCGAGCGTGTCCCGCTTAGATGTGGATGTGGAGGGAACGACATGTGGGCTGGGGACAGGGCTCCCCACAACCCAGGGCCCAGCTGCAGACAAGGACCTGTGTCCACATCACTCTTCACCATGACGACAAAGTCCGCACACGTGACTAGGGAATAAGGAATCATTAGACTACGAGGCCAAACTCAGTCAAGTTGCTTTTAGCTAATTGAAAAGAAAAGATGTCATTTCTGGTCCTGAATGATTCTATGAGGACCAACTGTATGAACCTTGGAGGATGCAGAGAAGAGCCAGGACCACGCCTTCGCGCCTTGCCCATGGTCACCAGGCCCATGGCGTGCGTCCACACGGCCACCAGGCTGAGCCCACCGAATCCAGGGTGAGGTCCCAGTGTCTCCTCATGCTTCCTTTAAACTTCGAAGCGCATTTGTATCTGAGCACTTTTGCGTGGCGTGAAACCCTGCCAGGCGTGCTTGGGAATGGGACTTTCCCTGCTGTGGGTGGAACTGTGTCCCCAAAGAGACACTCCAGTCCTGACGCCCAGGACACCCACAGAGGCTGTTTGGAAGCAGGGTTGGTTGCTGCAGGTACGGCTGATGGAGAGAGGTTGTGGGGGGCCATGATCCGGCAGGACCGGCGTCCTTCCCCAAAGACCACAGGCGAGGAGCCGATGGTCTGCAAGCTGAGGACAGCTGGACTCCTTTGACACAAGCCCTGCCACCCCCTCCTCATCTTCTCCTGCGGGCACTGTGGGTAGCACAGCCACCCCAGGGTGTGGCTGCAGTGCCCGCCTCAGTAGCTGGGACCTTGGGACTGTGCCGGGGAGACGGCGGAGCGGTGTCAGCTGCCTGGAGAACCAGGAAGAGGTTCTGCTCCCGTCCGTCCCTATCGCCACCCTTTCTTCCTCACGCTCCATAACCAGCAGGACAGCTTACTGGGACGGGACACGCGCTGACACAGGGAGGGGCTCCTCTGTCCCCTGTTGGCGGCATTCCCCATGCCTGCCCAGGGCCGGCTCTGCCCAGTGTGAGCGGAGAAAAGCCCCTCCTCACCTCTCAACTTCCCCTTCCCCTTGGTCCCAGGGGTTCCTCTCCTTCCCTGGCATCCGCGCCGTCACATTGCCACTTGAGGGCAAAAAGCAGAGTGACTTCTTGTTCAGGTCTGTCTAGATGTCCCCAGGGCCTCCTGCACTCACAGTCAGGGCTTTTGGGAGGTGGCTGGATCCTGGGCTCAGAGCTGATTGGTCATGAGGAACTGGCGGGAAGAGGTGGGGCCTGGTGCAGGAGGCGGAGCCTGATGAAAAGGGGTGGGGCCTGGGTGGGGCCGAGGGTCCAGCTCCCTCCCAGCTCCTCCCTCCCCTCTGCTTCCTGTCCACCATGCCCTGAGCAGCTCTCCTCCGCCAGGCCGCTCTGCCCTGCCCTCCTGCCTCCTCCCGCCCACCAGATACTGAAATGTGAGCCGCAATAGACCTCGCCTTCCTTAAGCTGTGGGTGTCAGTGTTGCGTCCCAGCGATGAGGAAAGTGACAGACTCTTCCCCACAGCACACGGCTGACAAGTCCACCCTAGTTTGCTCTGGACATTTCAGCAAAGGGTCTGCAGATGGAGGATGGGTAGGTGGTGCCGTGAGCCTGACAGGTCATCCCTGGGGGACAGTTTTCACTGGGGTGGCCTAGCCCCCAGTCCACCCCCTGAAGAAAGCCCCTCAAAGCCAGGCCCTCCAACCTCTGAGGTTCCCTGCCTCTCCCAGCCCCAGGCTCCCCAGCTATAAGAGACTGGAGATCTTTTCAGATTGCAGCAGGGCCCTGCAGCAAAGGGGTTGGGGCCAACCTTCACCAGCTGTGGGTCACGCCCTCCATGTGCGGGTTTCTCTGCGGCAGAGCGGCGGCCCCAGGGACCTGCCTCGCTGGGCTGTCCAGACGCTTGACAGCAGCTGGCGGGCACCTGGTACCTGTCACTGCTGCTGTTGATGAGACAGCACATGGCCCGTTCTGCCCTGCCCGGCCACGAGTGGACTACCACCAAAAGCGAGGGGACAGTGGCCCAGGGCCTGGGAGGGAGGGTGGGGCAGCAGAGGGTCTCTCCACCCTCCCGGCCCTGCCCCGGGCCCACTCCTCCTCCTCGGTGGTCCTCCACACCCTGCCCGCTCTGCTAACACCGGCCCCTCAGATAACAGGGCTTGGGGACGATGAGACAGCACTGACCAAGAGGCGGGTGCCGCCACAGTCGCACGCAGCAGCCCAGGAAACCCGTCTGCACCCTCCGGAGGTGAGGTGAGGCGCACAGTGCTTACTCCATGAAACAGCAGGGCAACCCCAGACACGCTGGAGGACATAGGGTGAGACTTAGAAACAGAGACACGGACCAGGCACAGGCAGACGTGTCAGGGCAGGACGCTGTCAGCGGACTCTGGATTTCACAGGCAGAAGGAAATCAGCAAGGGAGTTCTGCACCCGAAGAGCAAAAAGGCAATGATTAAACATTAAAGCCTACTTCAAAAGCTACAATGGTTAAAGATACGGGGTTGACACAAAAATAGACAAAAAGGTCCAAAAAGAAAGCCCGGAAGCAGAACCAAACATATCCAGGAATGTACTATCTGATAAAGATGACATTTCAAATAAGTGTAGATCAGTCTTTTTAAGAAATATTTAAATGCAAAGGAATTGAAATTATTCCATGCATACTATCAGACCATAGTGCAATGAAATTGGAAATCCATGCCAAAGGAAACCACAAGAACTTCATAAACTCATGGAAATTAAACAGCACCCTACTGAACAACAAATGGGTCACAGATGAAATTGAAGAAGAAATTGCACAGTTCTTACAGCTGAATGATAACAACAATACAATATACCGGAACTTGTGGGACACAATGAAAACAGTCTTAAGAGGGAAATTTATAGTAGTAAATGCCTATATCAGGGAAACAGAGCAAGCTCATATAAACAACTAAATGTTGAACCTCAAACTTCTAGAAAAAGAAGAACAGGCTAAGCCAAAAGCTCTTATGAGGGAGGAAATTATAAAGATCAGAGCATAAATTAACACCCTGGAGACAAAAAAAAAATACAAAGAATCAATGAATCACAGAGTTGGTTCTTTGAAAGATTAAATAAAATTGACAAACTCTTAGCCAACCTTATCAAAAAAAAGAAAGAAAAGACTCAAATCCACACAATTAGGAATGAAAAGGTTGAAATCATAACAGACCCTGTAGAAATCCAGAAAATCATCTATATCTACTTTGAAAACTTGTATTCTAATAAGATGGAAAATATAGAGAAATGGACAGATTCCTAGATACATATGAATTACCAAAGCTGAGTCAAGTAGATATAAAAATCCTAAATCATTCAATATCAATAAATGAAATTGAAGATGTAATTAAAAACCTATCAACAAAGAAAAGCCCAGGCCCTGATGGATTCACTGTTGAATTCTACAAGAAATTTAGAGACCTAACACCACTACTTCTCGAATGAAATTAATGAAATTGGAAGGGAAGCAATACTCCCAAATTCATTCCTGGAAGAAAGCATTACCCTGATACCAAAACCAGAGAAGGACCCAACTAAGAAGCAATTACGGGCCAATCTCCCTAATGAACATTGATGTAAGAATTCTCAGTAAGATACTGTCAAACAGACTGCAGCAAATCATCAAGAAGGTTGTGCACCACAATCAAGTGGGGTTCATTCCCAGGGATGCAGGGATGGTTCAACATATGTAAATTCATAAATGTAATATGCCATATTAACAGAGCCAAGGACAGAAATCATATGATCATCTCAATAAATGCAGAAAAAGCTTTGGACAAAATCCAGCACCCATTCATGATTAAAAAAAAAAACCTACAGAAAATTGGAATAGATGGTCTTTATCTGACTCCAATAAAAGTCACCTACAACAAACCAACAGCCAACAACATACTAAGTGGACAAAAACTGAAAGCTCTCTCTCTAAAATCAGGAACAAGACAAGGATGTCCACTGTCTCCACTCTTATTCAGCATAGTCCTGGAAAATTTAGCTGGAACAATTAGATAAGATTAAAAATAAAAGGAATAAAGGTAGGAAAGGAAGAAGTCAAACTATCATTATTTGCAGATGACATGATACTCCACTTAGAAGACCCCAAAAACTCCACCAAAAAACTACTAGATTTAATAAGCAAACTCAGTAACATAGCTGGTTACAAAGTCAACACTCAAAAATCAATAGCCTTCCTGTACATGAATAACGAACTCACTGAGATAGAAATCAGGGAAATAATACCTTTTACAATAGTAACCAAAACAATGAAATACCAGGGAATCAATCTAACAAAGGATGTAAAAGACTACAGTACTCTGGAAAAGGAAATTGAAGAGGATATTAGAAAATGGAGAGATAGTCTGTGCTATTGGGTAGGAAGAACCAATATAGTAAAAATGACCATACTTCCAAAACTGTTATACAGAGTCAATACAATCCAAATCAAAATTCCAATAGCATATCTCACAGAGTTAAAGAAAACAATCCTAAAATTCATCTGGAACCAGAAGAGACCTAGAATAGCAAAGGCAATCCTGGGCAACAAAGACAAGACAGGGGGCATCACAATTCCTGAATTGAAATTATACTATAAAGCTACTGTGATAAAAACAGTGTGGTGCTCCAAAAACCAGACCCAAAGATCAATGGAACAGTTTAGAAGATGCAGAAACAACTCCAGAAACACTAAGATACCTTATCTTTGACAAAGGTGCCAAACACGTTCACTGAAAGAAAGACAGCTTCTTTAATAAATGGTGCTGGAAAAACTGGCTCTACATATTCCAAAGATTAAAACTGGACCCATATCTTTCACCATGTACTAAACTAAAAGCAAAATGGATCAAAAATCTTAATATTAAAACAGAAACATTAAATCTGCTGGAAAATAGAGTAGGTAAATCTCTTGAAGACATTGGTGTAGGTAAAGACTTTATGAACAAAACCCCAATTGCATAGGAGCTATCATGAAGAATCAACAACTGAGATCTCACCCTATTGAAAAGCTTTTGTACAGCAAGAGAAAACACCAAGAGAGTGAAGAGAAACCCACAATGTGGGGGAAAATGTTTGCCAGCTGTTTCTCAAAGGATTACTATTGGGAACACACAAAGAACTTTAAAAAAATCAGTCCTCCAAGATTTAAAGACCCAATCCAAAAATGGGCATCTGAGATGAACACACACTTCGCAGATGAAGAAATACAAACAGCAAATAAGTATGTGAAAAAATGTTCAATGTCTTTAGTCATTCAAGAGATGCAAATTAAAACAACACAGAGATTCCACCTCACTCCAGAAAGAATGACTAGTATCAAGAAATCAAGCAATAACAAATGCTGGAGGGGCTGAGAGGAAAAAGGAACCCTTCTCCACTGTTGGTGGGAGTGTAGACTGGTGCAACCACTGTGGAAATCAGTGTGGAGATTCCTGAAAAAACTAGGATTGAGCCAGACGTGGTGACACACACCTTTAATCCCAGCACTCAGGAGGCTGAAGCAGGAGGATTGCTGTGAGTTTGAGACCAGCCTGGGCTACAAAAAATAGGGCCAGGAATTTAGCTCAGTGGCCTAAGTGCTGCCTGCCTGGCAGGTGTGAGGTTGTGAGTTTGATCCCCAGTACCAAAAAAAAAAAAAAAAAACTAGGATAGGAGGTCCCATTTGACCCTTCTGTTGTACCTTCCAAAAAGAATTAAAAACATCATTCCACAGCGATATATGTGCACCCATGTTTATAGCAGCACAATTTGTAATAGCCAGATCTTGGAAACAGCCTAAATGCCCATCAGCTGAGAAATGGGTAAAAAAGATGTGGTATTTTTATATAATGGAGTACTACTCAGCCATAAAGAAGGATAAACTGGAGACTTTAATAGGTAAATGGATACAACTTGAGACCATACTCATTAGTGAAATAAATAAGACACACATGTGTAAACATTGTATTTCTCAGTGTGAGAAGCTTAAACAACATATGTATATGCATATGTGTATGTATATTAAAAAATAATTAAGATAGTTATACTACTGATTTCTCTGAGTTCACTGAAGAGAAAGATTTGTGCTGGTATTGTTTGCACAATTGAATGCAGATGTCTTGTGCTCTGGGTGAATGATTTGGGGATGACAATATGCAATGAATGTACCATTGTTGCCCCCTGACTGACATGTTTTGAAATTTTATTTGTTCTTTTTTTTCCTCTCATTGAAATAAAATGAATTTTGAAAAAAAAAGAAATACTGGCCCAACTGGGGGGGATTGAATTTATACTTTATAGGGTGTACCCAAACGAATCTCAGAAAGATCAATTACCACACGTGAAAATACGTCTTCACTGTCGTAGGTAAGCAGCCTTCACTTAGACTCGCAGACATGCTAGAAAAGAGGGCAGACTTGCTTATTCGTGGTCATAAAAATGTTGTAGATCCAGAAAGTAAGAGATTGCTGCGACGTGCAACCTCCCCCATTCTGAACAGCTTCATGAAGTATTTGATTCGCAATAACCCCAGACAGGCAGCAAACGATTGGATGGTCAGGACAATCGCGCACACTGACACACCGCCACGGCTCAGATCCTGCGTCTGTCACTCCCAAAGCCTCCTCGTGTCCTCATGGTCCTGTTTCTGTTGCCAAAGTCCAGCCTGCATTTTCTGGGATGCCCTGTAGAGTGGAACTCTACCCCATCTCCCTCTTCATGCAGTGGAGTTATTCCAAGACGTGCCTGGGTCACACCTGGCACCATTTGTGCCTTTTTCTCCCTGAATCACATCCTACTGTTGGGTACACCTTGCTTGCTGTGTCAGCCATCAGTCGCTGGCCGTGGGGCTTGTGACAGTCTGAGCCATCAAAACGAAGCCCCAGTGCCTGTCACACGAGCAGAAGCTGCTGTTGGGTAAACTTCATTCCTCTCGGCCTGAGCGCTGCGTCTATGAACATTTGAACTTGCTGAGCTTTTGTAGGAAGTGCTCCAGTGTTTTCCCGAGTGGCTGCACGGTCCCCTGCAGCCCCAGCGCCAGAGGCTGAGGAGGCCTCTGATTTTGTCACCTCCTCCCCAACACTTGGTTTTGCCTGATTGTTTTTTTTTTTATTGCAACCACCCAAGTGGGTGTGGTATATCTCAGAGTTGTCCGAGCTGTGCTTTCCTAGTGACTAATGATTCACGCATCTTTAAAGGTGCTCATTAGCCATTATTATATCCTCTCTGGTGAAATGTCTATTGAAATCCTTTGCCCATTTTTAAAACTGGGTCATTTGTCATTTTATTCTTGAGTTTAAGGACTCTTTATATATTCTAGATGCAAGTCTTAGCATTCATACAGTTTGCACGTATTTTCTCCCAGGCTGTATCTTATCTTTTTGCTGCCCAAATAGCATGATTTTGAGGCCAAAAGTCCTTAATTTTGATGACATTTAATTTATCATTTTTTTCTTTTATGAAATCTTTGTCTAACCTTCCATCACAAAATTTGAAAATTTTGAATTACAAAAAGGAATGGTAACAAAGAGAGAAGACAAATGACACCTTGGATCAAAATGTTTGAATTCATATTATCAAGTGCTAACTTGTCTAATAGATAAAGAACTTCTACCAGTCAATAATCAGCCATCTAATAGAAAAAGTTCTAAACGAAACAAGCAGTCCGTCCACAGCAAATGAAGTCCAAATGTCTCTCCCGCGTGAAGCTTCCGCTTTACCCTTTACAGAGAAGTGCGAGTGACGCCCAGAGAGAGACCGAGCGTCCCGCACCCCTCTCGGGCTGCCAGAGCCCAGAGGCGGACCGCAGGCCGTGCAGGAAGAGTCCAGGAGACAGCACCCTCGGGACTTCAGGGAGTCCACAGACAGCCCGGTCAGGGACGAGGCCGGCTGTGTGACAGGGATGGGCGCAGGTCACAGCTACGCACTGCATGCTTCACAACAAAGCACAAGAGGACAGTTCGAAGACTTACAGCCAGAAAAATGGTAATGGTTTCAGGGGATGACAAGGCTGATGACCCTGATTTGATTGTTACGCAGGCTCCGGTTCCCCATAAGTACGTGTTACATATCAATAAAAAGATTAAAAATATTAAATGCGCACAACAGAACTTGTACTTCGGGAGGTTTACCTCTGTGCCCTGACACGTGGAAAACATGCATTTGGAGCCAGCTACTGCAGCACGGGGCCTCCTGCTCAGGCTGGACGTGCGCGGTGCACAGGTGGCCACAGGTGACTCCAGCTCGTCCTCATCGGGCCTCCATGCGGGGCGGGCCGCCTTCCTGCTTTTCGTCCACCCCAAAATGAAAGAGGAGGGGCTGGGGCCGTGAAGGCCGAGGCAGAGGACTTGGCTCTCAGGAGCAGCTCTCCCGTCTGCATCTCTGCACACGCTGCCCACACGAGACGCAGGAAAACGTGAGGGCAGAGGGAGAGTGGGCCGGGCTTTGCGGAGGTCCCTCAGGCTGAGCTGGTTCCTGAGAGAGTGCGTACGCTCCGCTGGGCGCCGCGGGTCCCCAGCCCTGCGATTCATGTCTTGGTTTCCTCTCTCTCTCCTTTCCTTCCTTCCTTCCTCTCCCTCCCTCTGTCTCCCTCTCTCTCTCTCTGTCTCTCTCTCTCTGTCTCTCCCTCCCTCAGTCTCTCTGTCTCCATCTCTGTCTCTGTCTCTCTCTCTTTCTTCCTTTGCCCTACTCAGGATGGAACCCAGGGACACTGAGCTCCCCCTGCCCACGGTGCCCTCCGGCCACTGGACACGGCGGTGCTGAGGTCAGTCTGCTTCTCTGCCACTCTCCCCCCGCAGCCCAAGCAGGTCCAGGAGGGCACATTAGTGCCCAACTCTGACTTCAGCTCCTCCTCCTTCCGAGAGAGTATTGATCCGGAAACGTTTGTTTTACCCTGAAACCCACAGCGGCACCTCCCCGCCACCCTCCCGCCCGCCCCATCAATCAACATCGATGGGTCGGAGAGACCATCTGGTGAGGCAAGGCTACCTGCGCCACGTGGCTGGAGGCCTGGGCACCCCACGGCCAGCGCCCCCGCCGGCCCCCACCAAGGCCACGCTCCCGCACCTGGCAATAACGCTTCACGAATCATTTCTTAATGTTTGGTTTAATACATACAGATTCCTTCAACAATAAAATAAATCAGCAAACAGCATCCAAATCTGGAGATCTCTTTCTTAACGTGGAAGACAGAGTCTGCAGCCCGGGGGCTCGCGGCAGCGTGACAGCATAATTAGAAGACTGCTCCTGGGAAGGGAGCGGCCTCCGCACAGCGCTCGCTCCTCCGGAAGACTGTCTCCCTGAATAGCTCATCAGCTTTCTCCTGCTCCCCAAATCCGGCTCACGCCGCTCCCCAGTGCCTCTTCCCGGCTCCATGCAAAGCGTGACACCTCGAGGGGAGATTTCAAGTGTTAACCGACTGAGTGAAAACTCAGGGCGGCTGAGTGGAGAGGCCTTCGGCGGATTAGCAGCGAGCACGCAAGGGGCCAACGCACCCGGGCTGGCCGTGCTGACAGCTGCGCTGACCTCTGCTCCTGCTCAGATCTGAGGTCCCCCTGAGCAGGGGAGAGCGAGGAGGACAGCCGGCCCCGGAGGCCGAGGTGGCTGCGCCCGTCTGGGCCCCTGGAGCGGACGAGGCAGAAAGCAGGGCTCAGGCTGTCACCGCTGCAGTGCCGCCACCACACCTCCCTGGAGGGTTCCCCGCGGGGACCCAACGCTCTGGCCCTGAGCTGCTCCTCAGAAGGACCTGGTCTGAGCCCCCCGCGGTGGGGCAGTGCCTACTCACTCAGGCCCCTGGACAGCCAGGCAGAGCCTGGCAGGGCAGAGCGGAGGTGTGGGGGCCCTGCCTTGAGCTCCCAGGGGCTGGGGCTCAGCACATTTGCCTTTCTGGGTGGGTGACGGGCTGGTCTTCAGGGTCGCTGATGGCCGTACAACGGAGAGGCACAGAAGCAGAGCCATCTCGGCCGGCCCTCCGGAGACTGGTGAGTCCATCCCTTCCCCGAGGCCTGAGTGTTTCTGCCCTCGCTTCACAGGGGAGGTGACGAGCTGGGTCGGGGCAGCGTCCTGACCAGGCTCCAAATCATGAGTGTTGCCCACGCAGATACACAAGCACACGGGAGTTGAGGCCATCAAGTGTAGTGGGGCCACGAGGGTGAGAAGGCGGAGGCCGGGTGGGGCAGGGCACCTCACTGCGTGCACCGTGCCCGCCACCGTGCCCTCCGCCACGCCCGCAGGTCTCGGAGCCAGGCGGCTCCGTCCTTCTCCCTCTGGAGCAGGGTGTCCTGCTTTCCTGGTCCAAGCCTGCGCCCCAGCAAGACATGTTTGGACTCGCTGGGGGCCTGGGTCTCCCACGGCCACTGTGTGCTTCCAGGCCGAAGCCCCGTCCCTTTGGACGTCCGGGCCCAGTGTCTCGGTGCATTCCTCGCCTCAGCAGGCACCGCTGTCAGCATTCCTGCTCTGCTTCCTCCGACCCCACCCACGCAGGAGCCCGGCCGGCGCCCCGTCCACGCGGCACTCAGCAGCCCCACACGGCCTCTGGCTGGCGCCCCCGCCTCACCTTCCCCTCCCGGGCGCCTCGCGGGGCCAAGGCCTGAGGCTTCATCCACGGCGTCTCTCCGTTTGTGGCTGGCGTCCTCCTGTCCTGCAGAGGAAGGGATCCCTGCTGGGGCGCCGAGTCTGCACCTGACCACAGCACCCTGAAGGCGACGGCAGCCATAAGGAGACCTCACCCGCAGCGTCACCTTCGGGACCCAGGGAAAGCCTCCGCCTGCTCCCGTGAATCAGTCTCCTCCTTTGCAAAGGCCTCGGGGGTGGGATGGCCTTCATTTAGTCGCTGGACATGGAAACCCCTTGCCGACGGCAGTAACAACACTGCCAGCCCAGGAAGGAAGATGTAGGCAGAGGCCCCCCACAGTGCGGCCGCCCGCAAGTGCCCCCAGCATTTCCTTCGGCCCAGCCCGAGAGAGTCCCAGCAGAGCGGAGGTGGCCAGGAGCCAGGGTCGGCCGGAGGCTCCCCCGCCACTGCGTGGCCACCCTGGCCCGGCCCCAGCTCGCTGGCCCTGTGTTGGGGCTGCGTGAGAGCAGGGACTTTTCACCTGACGGGCACGGCCGAGTTCCAGGGGACTAAGGCCAGAGAGCAAGGGAGCAGTCACTGCCACACTCAGACCGCAGCGTCCTCAGAGCAGAGCCCACCACAGGGTCGCCGTCCCGGGGAGCAGGCCAGAGCCACGGCGTGCACTGTGGCTCGCACGGCTCCGGGGCCCTGCTGCCATCATGCCTGAGGCCAGGCCTGGCCTCCCACTGGCGGGCGTTGAGTTCACCCAACAGGTTGAACCGAGGCTTCCTAAAGCCAAAACTGAAAGGCCTCAGCCACTTGCCTCGCCACCCAGACCCGAATCACGGGCTGAAACCCAACTGCGAGAACTCTCCTGACACTGTCACTGTGCTCCAGAGAGAACTCGGCCGGTGTCAGGCAGAGGAGCCGGAGCCGCAGCCTCCGAAGGAGCAGTCGGGAGTCTCCAGAGGAGGACGCGTGACTGTCCTGGGCCACTGCACTCGGACCCAGAGGAAGCTGTCACCCAGCACCGTGAGGGGACATGGCGTCTTGGATGAGCACCCCAGATAGCAAGTGAGGTCGGGCAGGCGGGCACAGGATAGGAAGGAGCAAGAAGCCAGGCCGCCCCCAGCCGGTGACCCCCTTCCCCGCGCCAGGGCTGGACTGCTCGCCTTGTTACGTGTGTCTTGTCCACCGTGAGGGGCACCGTTACCACAGAAGGGCGGTTTGATTTCCTGCACTTCACACAAATCCCCGGGGGAGTCATCTCATCAGTCTCTCCTCCAGTTTTAATCAATTGCTTGTTATTCCCTCACGTCTGCTGATCTCCACGGTTCCTACTGTGGGAACCATCGCGCACCCCCCGACCTGGCCTGGCAGGGAGTGAAGTCCCTCGTTGACCCAGGCGGTAGGATGGCGAGGGTCTGGAGTGCCGGTGCCCCCAGTCGGGGCCCTCTGCCAGTGCAGGCGGCCGGGCAGCCCAGGGCGGCCTCTCCACCACGAATGCAGATTCTGGCTGCAGCGTCACCCACTGAGAGTCAGGGATGCGAGTCTGGGCTAAAGCGGTGCAGGACCTGCACTTTCCGGGCCCCTGTAGGCCTCGTGGACCCCAGCAGGACCTCTGCCTGCACCAGGCAGGACGAGCTCCATTCCGGGGTCCCCATCCCGGCCAGTGCATTGCCACTGCCAGACTCCGTGTTTCGGGGTGACCCCCGCAGCCCACCCACGTCCAGGAACGCTGTCGGTGTGGCTGGGCGGTCCTCCTCCAGCCGGCCCACTGCTACGGTGCCGCGGTGGCTGACAGGTGACAGAGGGTGGAAACATGAGTTGCTAGCTTCATGGCTAGGTTTTGGCCGTGTTGTTAAATAACAGTTACCTCCCTTCTAGAAAGGTCCTGATTCAAAGGCAGACTCTTCATCAGCGGAAGCCCACCTGAGGCGGAGGATGGCGCTGAGGAATTCATTCCTGAGCTCCAGGGTCGGGGCAGAATCTTCGTTCCCAGGAGGCAGCAGGGCACGGGAGGCTCAGGCCCTGGGGGTGATGCCGCCGTCTTGGGTTCACCCCATCCCAGGGACCCCGGGGGCCTACAGGACGCACTCCAGGCAGGGGCTCCTGCAGCAGCTGAGGGTCCCAGGCTGTGGCATCAAAGCGCCCCCGAGGGCGACCTGGAAGGGTAAGCGCTGACTCCACAGCCCACGAGACCCTCCCAGCCTCCCCGGCTTCTGTGCTTGTGGGTGTCCCGTGCCCCCTGGTTTGTAGACGGCTGTCCTCTTAGGTCTCCACTGTTTTGCCCTCTGTGCGTGTGGCTGGGGCCGAATGTCCCTCCCTGGAGGGCAGTGGGCCTGTTAGACTAGGGCTTGGCCCTTAGCTCAGTGACCTCCATCCAGACCTGCGTCTGAAAGAAGGTCCCCCGCACAGCTCTGAGGGTCAGGACCTGAACGGCTTTCTGGGGGAGACACAATCGATGGACTGACCGATCCCCGTGTGCCTGTCTCTCCGTGCCCAGTGCGTGCACATGGGAGTTCGGGTTTATCAGCAATTTCCAGGCTTTGTGGCCCGAAGGCCTCTGCACGTCTCAGGGACACGCTGGAAGACCTGGGGGTCCTGGGCCAGGCGTCTGGCTGTGGCTACTCTGACCACCCCGCCCCGGCGTTCCCAGTGGGAGTGGGCCTTGCGGACTCCTCCCTCCCCGAAGCCCCTCCTGTTCCCCCACAGTACAGAATAATGTCCCCTGAGGCCACACACCGGTCACCTAGGTGCCAGGGCCCCATCACGCCGCAGACCCCACCGCCAGCCCCGTTGGGGCACTGCCACCCCCGAACTCGCTGGCCACAGGGCCTGCAGACTCGACAACGATGCCACTCTGCTGCTGGGATTTAAACGTTTTCTTCATTTTTATTTTAATTTCTGACAGATACAAGTTGTATATGTTTGCAGAGTAGAACCTGGTGTTGTGATATATGTACACGTTGTGATGGGAACACCATGGCTAATTAACATATTCCTCCACGCCGGAGGGAATCTTAATGTGGGAGCCGCCCCAGAGATCACCGGGTGGCGGGAAGACGCTGGTCCTGGAGGAAGCCGTTCTGAGCCGGCCCGCGCGAGTCCCGGAGCCCCACGGCCTCCAGCCCTTCCCACCCGGTGCCTCTCCCCTTCTGCCCTGCGGGGCTCAGCACAGAGCGCACGTCCTGCGGCCTGCTTCCTGTGGGGACGCTGGGCCCCTTCCCGCGTCCAGTGGCCCCGAACGCTTCGGTTTTGTTTAACGCACTATCACAGGGTGTCTCTGTGCCCTTCTCTCATCCCTTGGGAGCTCAGGGGGTGCAGCTGGCCCTAGAGAACGAGCGACCTGCTTCTGCAGACACCGAGACCCAAGAAAGCTGGGGAGACGGGAACTCCCACAGCAGCTCTGGGCTTCCTTCGGTGTGTTCACTTATTCTTCCAAAAACAGGGTTTGGTTTGGGATTTGCCAGAAGCCGGAATGGTCGCCTCACAGCTGACAGCCCCACGGGGCCCTTCCTGTCTGCGGCCTGCAGGAGGAGCAGCAGGCAGGGACAGCCCGGGCTGTCATCTGTGTGTGGGCGCCATCCACCACACCACCCTGCCCCGACCCCTCAGGCCGGCCTGCCGTCGCGGCTTCACAGCTGCTCCCTGGGACCTGTGCCACTCCGGGGCGGCCACAGCCATGACCAGCAGAGCAGACTTGCTGCCCAGAGGACGCACGCTGCCCAGGCCACAGAGCTTGATCAAAGCATGAGGATGGCATGGAGCAGCTTAGGAGGCCACGGCTGGTGTCAGGGGACAGGATGAGGACCAGGAGTCATGGGCACCGGAGGCGGGGCACTTAAACGGGACAGCACGGCCGGGGCTGTGAGGCACGGGGAGGAGGTCAGCGCATGAGAGCTGGGTGCGGGCGAGCGGCGCTCAAGGGACTGCCAGACACGGGGAGCAGGGGGCTGCATCAGAGGGGACAGAGCTGGCACCCGAGCTTCACACTTGGGGCTCCCTACGCCAGGTTCACTCTGCTTCCCAGGCCCCCCGCCGGCCTCACAGCCTGTCGCAGGTGGAGCCGTTCCCATCTCCACAATCCCACCTGGTGCGCTTGCGCCTAGCAGGCTCCTGTCTGGGGCCCTGACCTCGTTTTG
This sequence comes from Dasyprocta punctata, assembly GCA_004363535.1. Classification (NCBI taxonomy): domain Eukaryota; kingdom Metazoa; phylum Chordata; class Mammalia; order Rodentia; family Dasyproctidae; genus Dasyprocta; species Dasyprocta punctata. The sequence continues at coordinate 16,499 of RJWM01001258.1, forward strand.
GTGAACGGAGGAGCGTTTCGGAGCGTCACCTCCTCCTAGTGCTACTCACGGCAGTGTTTCTTTAAGAGAATGAAATCACAAACAAATGCAGGCGTCCATTCCAATATAAAGAAATGGCTGGAGAAATGAATGACTGGGGGCAGAGACAAATCTCCTCCAAGGAGGATTCCGAACAGCACACGTCTTAGTTACTTTTTGCTCGTTGCTGAGACAAAATACATGACGCCCAAAATTAGGGAAGGAAAGGTTTATTCTTACAGTTTCTTGGATGTTTCAGTCCATACTTAGTTGGCTCCAAGGCAGCGTGGCGTGGTGGGGCTGCCGTTCATGGAGACTGCAAGCCACAAGAGTGCTGGAGAGAGAGAGAGAGAGAGAGAGAGAGAGAGAGAGAGAGAGAGAGCAGAAGCACGGAAACGCAACAGGCAGGCCCGCCTTCCCTTACACTGTATCTCAGCTCCACCGCTGGGCGTGTGCAGCCTCACATTGCAATCCCAGCACTAGACAACAAACTGAACACAAGCACTAGACTCAGCCCCATGAAAAGTATGAGGATTTGGGGGGACATAGCATACCCAATACAGCACACATCACTGCTTCACCTTCCAGGGGCCGAGCACAGGCCTGCTTTCCAGCAGACAGTGGAAGGGGGACAGAGCTCCACTCTCCCTGAGGGGAGGAACCGGACAGACACTCCTCAGCCAGGTGACCGAGGCCGACGACTCAGAGCCAATCTCTGCAGGCAGCGCTGCCCATGGCGAGACGGGGAGAGAAGTGAGCGGAGTCCCAGCCTCTTCTTGTAAGGACCAGCTGATGGTGGGGTTTGGGGTGATCAGGTGGAAGAGAGACCCACACACCCAGGCTCAGGTGTGACTAGAGGGTGTCCCCACCATGACCACCCACGCCTGTCCTTTGGAAATTTAATCCTGTCAGCTAGGTGAGAGCAAAAGAAAACCTACCAAAAAAAAAACTGTCTTACAGTCTGGGTAACTTACTTCAAAAAAAAAATCACATACCAAGCTGATATTTAAAAAGCAAGTGTGGGAAGTGCACGCCTGTAATTCCAGCACTTGGGAGGCTGAGGCAGGAGGATCGCTGCAAGTTCAAGACCAACCTGGGCTACCAAGTGAGCTCAAGGCCAGCCTGAACTGCATAGCAAGACCCTGTCTCATAAAAAGATGAAAATAAATAAATAAATTAATTAATTAAAAAAGCAAGAGTGCTGTTTTATGCCTCAGATAAAGATGTGCAAAACGACCCATTGGGTATAATTGGCTCCCAATCCTCCCGCCCATGGCAAGCTTTTTGAAACAACGTCTTACACGGCAGCTGAAGGTGCCCAAAGGGGCTAAAGGAACGAGATGGAAGGCACAGGTGCCCTCACAAAGAGCAGCGGGGCCCCTGACTTCTTCCTGAGGGGCTTCTTCCGCAGGCAGCCACGGAGGAGGAGGATACAGTCGTGCCTGGGGAGGGCTCACCCTCAGCCTGGGCTCCCCCAGTCCAGAGCCCCTGAGCCTTGGAATGGCCACACCCAGGCAGGCTCCACGGCAGGGGTCAGACACCGCCATCTCCCAGGCACCAGGCCTCGAGTATTAATATTGAGGCCAGGAGCTGCTCAGGCTCACAGAGCACAGGAACTCGCCCAATAGCTCAGCTGGCGGCTGAGCAGAAAGAGCTGCCAGTCACCCAGAATGGGCCTTTGTGGGCCTGGACAGCCCTAGCAATGCTCTGATGGGTCCCTGTCACCCGCCACTCCGCCCGGAGCCTCCAAGGGGAGGACGCCGCCCGTCCGGGGCAGCCGAGGCGGGGCCTGAGCGCAGGGGAGCGTCCTGTCACGTCCTCCCTGCTCCTCCCGGTGCTGGGGCTGTGCTCAGGATCTGAATTAGAGCTCAGCAGGCTTAAAAGCCACCCCTCCTCTGGACCGTGTTAAGTGCCCGGGGCTCAGGTGGGTCAGTGTGTGTCAAACTGGACAGCACAGATGTGGGGCTTTCCGTGAGCGCAGGAGGTCCCACCTGTGCCACTGTCGGGGAGCATCTGCGTGTGTGTCCGCGTGCGTGTCAGTGCCCACGGGCCCCGTGCTGACGTGTGCTGCTGTGTGTGCACAGGCCGATGTATGTCGATGCAGGCGTGCACAGCCACTGGCTGTGGTCTAATGTGGGGGCTCCCCCGGACGTCCCTGTCACACACGCGCTGCGGTGCACCGCCCCGGGGAAGGAGGCTGGATGAGCCCGGCTGCGGACAGAGGTCCAAATGAGGCTGGGCGAGTTCATTCTCACTTCCCGCGACACGGGAGGACCCCGAGGTCCCACAGCCCACACGCACTTCATGTGTCTGTGGTGGGACTGACATGCAGTCACCTCTACTTCCTGCTTCCCCATGGTGACACCAATCACGTGGCCCACCTCCACTCCCTGTGTCCGTGCAGGGACACTAGCACGCGGTCACCTCCACTTCCTGTGTCCTCGCGGTGAGCCTTGACACAGTTCCCTCCGCATGGGGCCATCCACGGGGGACTGTGTGTGGTTCCGTCTCACCTTCCTGTCCCTGCGCTGTCTTCTGTGCTGTGCCCTTCCACGGGCTGCAGCCCATCACCGGTCACATCTCCCACCATGCACGACCTCCCGGCTCCTTGGAGCAGTCGCTGCACCCCGACCCCCGCTCTGGGCCATCAGAAGGGGTGCGTGTTCACGACTGGCTGGCGAGACCAGCCTCACCTCTGCACATGCATCTGTGCGTGGCTTTCACGCCAGTGTCCTCGTGTGTAAACCGGGGTCAGCATTATTGACCATTTGCTAGAAAGTTACGAGTTTTAGAAAAAAAAATTGGTAAATCCACAGACCTTGAAGTGCCATATGAACAGGCACTTGCAAATTTGTGAATGAAAACATTTTAATGACTTAATATGTTTTTATAGTTGCTTCACCTTAAGCAAATTACAAAACTGTCTTCATGATTTTAAGCCTGACCGAAGTCAGCACACTGGCTGCCATGCGATGTGGCGTTTCCACGTGACTATCATGAGCTGCGAGGACGTGGAAATGGATTCACACTCCCCGCTAGGCCAAGGAAATCCTGAGGTTGGGGAAGAAAAGTAGTCCACAAAAACAAATTAGTACCGTCAAGCTCAACTCTGCATCCCCGAACCCCATTTCCCAGCCCGTTATTTACGCAGTTGCACCATGTTGCTCTCCTCGGACAGGGTGCCACAAGGGAGCCCCTGCCCCACGGGTGCCCAGATCGCACGCCACCGGCTGAGTGCGGCAGTCGCTGGCTTCCCGGTGTGCAAGCCGAGTGTTTAGGTGACGCGGCAGAGTCAGACACCTCCCTGCCGAGCTTCTTCCTGCTGCAGCATGGGAGACGGTCCTGAGACTCGAGAGTGTTTCCTCAATCAGAGGCATCAAGAGGCTTTCAAATGGAGACATTATCGTTGGTGGAAACGTAAATTAGTACAACCGCCAGGAAATCAGCATGGAGCATCCTCGGAAAACTAGGAATTCCACTGTGCCCAGCTACTCTGCTCCTAGCTGTCTTCCTGAGAGAGTTAAAGACATTGAATTACAGTGGCCCATGTGCTCTCGTTTATAGCAGCACAGCTCACAAAGTCTATGCCTTGGAAGCAGCCTACATCAACAGATGGATGGATAAAGCAATCGTGGTGTTTATACACAGTGGAGAACTACTCTACCATAAAGAAGGATGAATCGAGTCACTTATAGGGACACGGATGCACCTTGAGACCATCAGGTTAAGTGAAATAAATCAGACATGCAAGCTTAAATATTGTATGGTTTCTCTCGTGTGAGAAGCCCACAGTGTAAATAAAGGACAAAATAAGAGCAACGGGAAGCAGGGAACGGAATCTACCCACACAGACACAGAGACAGTGCCATGCAACGACAGAGGCAGAGATGGGGAACCCCAGGGGCCACTCAAAGCAGGAGAGGCAAGAAGACCCTCACCCCAACCTTGGAAAGGACAGCCCTGGGGAGCCCCAGCCTCGGCACCGAAGACACACACTTCACACTGAGCTGCGTCCCCAGCGTCGGGCTTCTAGAGTTCTGGGGTCACACGTGTGCACCACCACGCCCAGCTCTCAGTGGTGACACAAGTGCCCGCCACAGCTTCATCGGGCCTGAAACCCTCTCTGCGCAGTCGCTGCCCCCGCCCTGCGGAAAGCGCCCGTCCTCAGCTGCCCGTCCTTCCTTGGAGGCTCAGCTGCTCCTGAGTTGGGAAATTTGAAAGCGGCCGGTGAGAAGCTTCAAGAAGAGCTGTGCACTCAGCAGGGGCGGCAGTGTGGGCGATGAGACAAGGTCGTGGGAAACCGAGGCTCAGCTGCCCGGGCTGCCCTGCTGTGAGATGGAGGAGCCCCGGCTCCAGATGCCAGCTGAGCTCCCGGAGCCAACTCGCCAGGCAGCCGCAGGTGTGCACACATTCGTCCTCGGGAGCAGGCCTCCCAGCCGCCGTGGCACCCGCATCTCTCCAGCTCTGACCCTCTCTGAGAACCTCCAGCTGGGTCTGCTCACCAGGCCCTGCAGGCACCTCCGAGACCCCCACACTCTTAGCGAAACCCCTCATGTGGCCACAGGTCCTGCCTGCTGTGTCCTGCCACACAGTGCCCACGGCCAGCTGCCGCCCGCCTCTCCCTCCCGCTGGCGCCTGCTGCTCTACCCTTAGCTGCTGGACAGCAAGGGCCTGTGTCTGCTTGACGCCATCTGCACCACACCTCACCCGCCTCCATGCTGAGCCCATGACCAACAGACACACGTGCGCACACACCAGCCCAGGTGCACGTCTGCCAAATGTGCACAAGCACACACGGTTGCCTGCACACACACATCCAGAGACACACAAATACAGGTATCTACACACTCACATTTGCACACACCCCTCCTGGAAACACACACAGCTGCCAGCACATGCACACGCACACGCGCAGGAGGGCAAACAGGTGGAGCCCCAGGCACACACTCACACTCAGGGACACACGAGGAGCACACAGCTCACTCTCGCCCGCACACACTACCATCCACGCATGGCTCTGGTCACAGTGTGCGGGCGGCCGGCCCTGACCTGCACTCTTGGGCCGACACTGCCCAAGGCTCACGTCCTTCACAGGGAGGACAGAGCTCGTGAGCAGCCCGTGGGCAGCAGTGTCACCGGCTCTCCCTCGGGGCAGCGTGACTTTGTAATCAAACCACGCTTCGGCTTCTCATCCCCAAAGAGGAAGTGCATTGCTCCTCCTGCTCTCTGCTCAGCCCAAATCACAGACTCACTTGCACACTTTTTAAGCCGGCTCTCTGCCTTTCTCACACACCTGCACACACACACACGAGCACCCCCGGAGCCACCCGGCCCAGCAGAACGGGGCCCCGCGCCAGCTTCGTTCACAGCCCTCGCCTCAGAGCCTGCACTCAGCGCTGACCAGAAGTTTGAACGGCACAGGAATTTGAGGACAGCTAGTGACAGGCTCACAGCGCTGGAGACGGATCCACGGGAAAAGCCCATTCCTTCGAAAAAGAACATCTTCATATCCTCACTCCACACCCAGGAAGCAGTTGTGTCAGTTGAGATCTTGCAGTGAACTTTCAACAAACGCCTTCCTCATCGTCCCTGCTGGGGAAAATTACACAATCTCATTTGGACAGTCTCGCAGTCAAGACGACGACAGTTTTCAGGGAAATGGAGGAACTCTGCAAGGCACGCGCAGCCTTTGCAAGCGACTGAGTCACCGGCCACGCACAGCGACGCGTTCACTGTGTCCCGCAGACCTCAGAGACACAGGAGCTGCCAGACCACCCAGGGCTGCTCCCGAGCCCGTGCACCGCCTCCCCGCTCCCGGCTCCTGGAAGCTGCCCCGGGAGGGCCGCACACCTCCACACATCCACACTCAAGTCAGAAAAGACCTGCCTTCTCCTCTGTTCACCCTGCTTCGCTCTGTGACCTTACAGTGTGCCAGGCACGCGCGAAGCTCCGGGCGACACCACGCTAGTGTGAGCACATGGCTAACTTCCGTGTCGTTGGGATGTCACAAGGAAGGACGCTGAGGCGGAACTCAGTGCGCGCGTGACTAACATCACCCCGGTAACACTGGCCTCGGAAACGAGTCAGACACGCAAGCTTCTCTTAGATGAGAATTCCAAAATACAGTAAATTAAAGAGCAAAAGGAAAGACAGGTGGCAGGGACAGGGAGGGGGACCAAGAGGTGGCGGAGGGAGCTGCGGGGCAGGGAGGGGACGTGGAAGGCGTGAACACGTGCTATGTGCACGCACCGCCCCGCGCAAGGCGCACCGTCATTGCGCACCGCCCGCACGCACCGGCTCGTCCTGACCACCACGCCCGGGGCACCCACCTGCGGTGCGTGCTTCCCGAAGGGCTGAGGTTAAGGCTGGGGGCGGAGCGGCGTCAGCAGAGGTGGCCCCCCAGCTCGGTTTCCCACCGGCGCGGCTGCAAACTTCTACTGCCTTTCAAGGCTTGTGGCTGGAAGTCAGAAGGGGCCCTTAGGGGCGTGGCGGGGCCCGGCCCGCAGACGCAGAGGCCCACGGGAGGACGCCCGGCCGCTCGGAGTAAAGCTGCCCCCGGAAAGCGCGCACAGGAGCGCCTGCCCCGCAGCCGGCTCGCAGCCTCCACTTCCCACTGCAGTGCTGCTCCCCGCGCTTTCCGTGAGGAAAGTGAGCGAGTGGCTGCTGGCACCTTGGTCCACTGCAGCAGCCCCGGCCAGCCCACCCGGTCACCGCAGCACACCCTTCCCGGGCACTGAGTGCACCTGGCGACAGTTTTAATCGCGCGATTAGCTGCTGTGTGCGTGGACCGTGACTACTGCCGAGCGCGCCTGGGCGCCTCCCACCCGCTGGCTGACTGCCCCCAGTGCGCATGCCACGCATTGAAATGCAGCCCCTAGTTCCCATCTTCCCCGTGTTAAGTGTGAATGCTTCCCGGTAGTGGCCCCGGCGCGCAGGTTTCGGAAATTGATTACCACTGTAATGGGGCGACGCAGGTGGGGAGCTCTGCAGCCGCCGTGCCTGGCGGGCTCTCCTCGTCCTGAGCCCGGAGGCCCCCTGCACGTCCCATCAACAGGGAGCTCAGATGAGGCCGCTGGGGCCCGGGTCACCTCCTGAAGCTCTGAGGCTGCGCCTGGACCTCCAGGAGCTGCTCCAGCAGCGCCCGAAAGGGCAAGACAATTAAACTCCGTAAGTTTGTGGAGCGCTTTGAAGATGAAAAGCACTATATAAATGCTAAGTGTTATCACTGCCTGGAAGAGGAAGGGGACTGCACTGAATTCTAAGAGAGACACCAAGATCCAAGGTACTGGGGTACAGTGGAACAAGAGAATTATCTCACACTGAAGTTTAAAAAATAAAAAAAGAGCAAGGTAAGAAAGCCATGCTTGGAAATGAAAGGAAGACCCCGGAAAGTGTTGATACATCAAGCAATTTAGTGCAACTGTCCAGAGCCAGAAGTGGGTTCTGAAATATGGCGAGGACAATTGATTCCTGAAAACCAATCAGCACTTTCTTCACCGTCCACCACGCACACGTTTCCTGCTGGAGAGCTCGGAGGGAGACCAGAGTCGGTCAGCAGGAGCTCGGGATGTCGGCCTGCCCCTCAGGTGAGGGGCCGTGGGCTGAGCGCGGCCACCTTCAGACCCTGGGGAGAAGAGAGCCGGTGACCGCCTCACCGTGCCTGGGCATCATCAGCTGTGTTTATAGAGGTGCCCTGGAGGCTCATTTCGTGGGATTTTGTCTCATAAAGAAAGGCAACAGAGAGACTCATGAACACGAGTCACTGAGGCACACAGATGCACGCACAGGCACAGGCACACCCAGGGGTGCGCAGACACGCGTGCACACACACAGAGGCACAGGTCGCCGGGCAGGGCGCACACTCCTGCAGCCTGCTCTGTGAGGCGTCCCTGAAAGTTAAAATCCGCCCAGGGAAACAGAGCAGGCGACTGAGGCAGCTCAGAGAACACAACTCCCAGCACCTTATGGCGCAGAATGTTGCTGAAGGGGCACGTTTTTTGCTGTTTCTCTTCAAGACAAGAAAATGAAAGGTTGGAGGACACCACTGCTCAGCTTTACAGAGCGCCCGTCGGTGGGCAGCACATCAGCGGACAGGCAGGCAGGTGCGGAAGCAGGCGTGGGCAGCCCAGGGCGGCCGGGCCAAGGGCAGAGAGGGACCCTGCGTCCGGAGAGAGGAAGGCCAGGCCGGCTGTCCAGAGGGCACTGAGACAGAGGCGGTGCAGGCTCGAGGGGGATCAGAGGGGAAGCAATTAAGGAGAGAAAAATGGAAGATAATGAGATTAGGGATGCGAGCAGAAAAGGACGCATGGCCAAAGTAATGACAGGGCGCGGGTCACCTTGAAGGCACCCAGGAGGGGCTGATAAGATCGGAAGGATCCGAGCCTTATCAGCACCGACAGCAATGACACTGCAGTGACCCGAGGCCATGTGGATGGGACCCGCTGGTCACACTGCCGGCACCCGGAGCCCCAGAGAGCGCGAGTGACCAGGCGGGGACCTGAGTACCCCGGGAGGGGAGGTGATGCCATGCCGTCTGACTCACCTCGGCTCGGCCCAGCCCAGGATGCTGACCCTGATTGCAGCAGCCGCGCTCAGGCGTCCTGGGGGTGAGGCAGCCAACCCTGTCCCACCCATCTCTGGGGACACGGCCCAAGTCCTGTCCACAGGGCCAAGACGGGTGCAGGCCCCAAGGAGGCTGGGGCGAGACCTGTGCCGACAGGTCTCAGTGTGGGTTCTCAGATGGATGTGGTAGCTCACGCTTGTAATCTCAACAGTCTGGGAGACTGAGGCGGGAGAATCTCACGTTTAAACCCAGCCCAGGCAATTTAGCGAGATCCACTCTCAAAAATTAAAAGTAAAAAAAGGGGCTGGAGATACAGCTCAGTGCAAGGGCCCTGGGTTCAGTGCCCGGTACTAAAAAAATAATTAGAGTGGGCTGGGTGACAGAGAATTGGGCTCAGCCCAGCATAAAATGCTTCCTCCCCTCAGCCTTGGCCAAGGCGTCCTGCTCTGCAGGGGACATGTGTAGGTCGCCTGCCACTGGCCCCAGAGATCACAGCCCCTCCTCGCCTGTGCTCACGTCCCCCACAGAGCCCGAGCGCGCAGTGGGGTGTGAGGAAGCCGCTCCTGGCTCCAGCCAGGCCCGCACGCGTCTCACCGCAGCAGGCCGCGGCTAGTGCCGCACTCACTGCTTGAGTTCTGTCCACGCTGCGTGTGTGCATAGCTCCCACTCCTTGCCTCCTTCCCGCCGTTCCTGCTGCCTTTTACAGACTGTGAGAAACAGCCAGGAGTAAGCTGAGCAGACAGGGGCCGTGCTGCTGGAGCAGTCTGGGCCCAGGAGCACCGCTTTGCATGTGTATGTGCACAGGTGCACACGAGCGCATGTGTGCAGTTACACATGCATGTGTGCTTGTGCCTGTGTATGTACAGGCACGCATGTGTGTCTGTGCATGTGTGCATGCACATGCATGTATGCACACGAGCTTCTGTACACGTGACCGCACGCGTATATGGCATTGCACATACGTACGCCCTTATGTGCACACATTTGTGTGCATCTGCGTGTGTGTGCATGCACATGCCTGTGTGCACCAATTGTGAGGCAAAGCTGATGGAAGGCACGGTGGGTGGACCAGGTCCCCGGGATGCCCACCCGGTCGCAGGCCCCTCTCCTCCCCGACTTCCCACGTGACGTTTCCCTTTGAAGTGAGCAAGAGCCAAACGCTGTGTGTTTGATGTCACTGTCACCGCTTGGCTGTCTCGCCACCAAATATTTGATCATTTCTATTCCAAATCAAGTTGGGCAGCAGAGATTCCACAGATGCTATTCACAACAGATAATTAAATCTCCACAGAGAAACAGAGTGGCGTTTCAAAACAATCACGGCGATGCTTGAAAAATAACGCTTTCTGGGGCGATGGCAAGCACTTTCCAGGCAGGAAGGTGACCCCAGCACGTGGCCCGGCGACTGCCCCACGTCTCCCTCCAGTATGCTGCTGGCGGGTGCTGAGTTGGGGGTGTGGCTATCGCCCTCACATCCTGCTCCCCGCTCCCTTTGTGTTGGCCCTGGCAGGCCCTGTCCCCTGTCCTCGTGAGCCTTTGCTCCAGAAATGCCATCGCCAGACAATGCCAGGCATGCCCGGTCTCCTCGGATGCCTGCACCCCATCTCACAGAGCTCCTAGCGCCTCCTCAGTTTGCAGTAGCGGACATGGCTGGAAAGCCTTCCCAGTCCTGCAGTTCATCTTCCTCCAGGAAAAACATCTCCCCAGAGGGCCCACAGGGACAACTGTCTCCCATGGCCACAGCACGGCACCTCCCCAGCAGGTACAGGGCCGGTGTGGCCACGTTTCATCCCTTGGACATACACTTTGGGCACACATGGTTGGCGTGTAGGTTGTTTCCACCCCCACCCTGCGTGCCACCCTCGGGACTGCCGTGTCCCCTAGCAGGTGGCATCTGCACGTCTGCCATCAACGCTTCCCCTCCAGCCGCCCCCTGTGCACAAGGTCATGCTGAACTCCTGCAACCTGTACACCTGCTGCTGAGACTGCAAACGCCCAGCACTGCGGTTTGGCAGAGCTACACGGGCACGTGCACGCGGCACGCAGAGAATTCACAGAGCACTTTGCAGAACTGAGAGATAATTATTTGTTAAGTATAATAGCGATCCCAACCCTTCGATTCTTTAGCACAGCCCTGGGTAGATTCTTAGCTCCTGTTATTTAACCTTGCTGGATCTCGGAACGTCATATAACCTATTAACTACACAGCACTTATTGTTTCTGCCAAGAGGAAGAATACATTAAGTTGCTTTGAAATCTTTATCCTGCTACTATCCGCATGCATTAGCATATTTTATGATTTAAATCTAATTATCGGGGTTTTCCTAGAGATGTTACTGAAAGTGATCATTGTTGAGCTCTTTATCGTAGACATAAAAAAGGCAGAAAAATAGCCAAATTTGATGAAAAGCTATCACGAAGGATGGACGTAAACTGATTAAAGATCAAGAACTTGAAGAAATGAAGGCCGCCAGCTTGTTCGTCCCTTACAGGAAGCCCCAGACCTGCCTTGTGCTTCTGTGGACAGCCCTCTAGGGCCTCCTCAAGCGAGCCCAGCCCCGGCCTAATGCGGGGCTGTAGCCTGAAGGCCGTGGTCCAACAGTGCAGACCCGCTTTCTACATGCAGGGCACTTCCTTCCCAGAAGCCCTCACAGGGGACAGCCCTGCGAACTGCTCACGGAGGCCCTGCAGGTGCTCTCCTGAGGTACCAAGGGTCAGCTGTCTGTGGCAACAACACTGCCCTGTGCACTGCCCTGTGTGGCCAGTGACCCCTTTCCTGGGGCTGCCGCACGAAGCAGCATGAACTGGATGGCTCGAGACGGAGCGCTCTTGTCTCACAGTTCTGGAGTCCAGGGTGGCTGAGAGGGCAGGTCTGTCCCACGCTCGCTCCTCCCGGCTGCCATGGGCTGAGGAGTCCCCATCTGACCGGTGGCCACCTCCGCCTGCGTCTTCACCACCTCCCTCCCTGTGTCCCTGCTTCTGCCTTGCAGAAGGACACCAGCCTGGTTGAATTGGGAGCTGGTGACCGCATCTTCACCTGATCTACCGCAAAGACCCCTGTAAAGTTGATGGATTGTAACAATTTGAGCAGTTTAGTTAAGAAAAGTTTAACTAAATCAGCTCAGCAATTCTGTACCCTGGGTGTGGAAGACCCACTCTAGGGCAGCTCGTGGCCTGGCGGTATCAAGGGTAGGTGAGGAGCTCTGCTTCTGTTCTCCAGAGGAGCTCAGTCTTCGCCTTTAGCTTGGACGTCACCTCCCGTCTCCCAGTGCAGTCTTTGGCTTCCCCCACGGATCCTTTAGCCATCTGTCGAAGGCCCATTGCCTCCTGACCTGGACTTGCAGGGAGCAACGCTGTGAGCTGAAGACCTTTGGTCTCCAGTGCGCAGGTGCCCTCTGCACGCGTCCTCATTCAGCACAGTGGCTGACCACGTAAGCCAATCTGGTAATTTCTCTACATTTGTATATGGTGTGTTGTATTCATTTCTCTAGTAAAACCCTGATACAACCCTTTGATAAATAAAGCCTCATTCCCAAGTGCTGGGGACGGGCTCGGGCATGCCCACCAGGAGGAGCAGACAACCCGTAACCATCTACTGACTTCATGTAGTTGGTTCAAAAAGCCAAGTGGTCAAGTCTCAGCCTGCAGGTCTAATAAGACGTTGCTCTGGTCTAACAGTCTCCACCAAATCCCTTTTTGGGGAAGTTTGACCACAGTCAACAGCCCTCTGGTACCGCAGGGAGGACAGAGACGAGGGCCCAGTCCTCCACTCTGGAAATGTGACCAGCGCTCCTGCTCCAAAGTACAAAAGCACACAGTGTCAACAAACGAGCATCAAAGAACCAGCCTAGAAAGCAGCCGGTCCAGAGCCAGGCCCACTCCTCCTGGGAAGCAGCAGCATAGACAGCAGCAGCAGCATAGACAGCGGGGTCAACAGAGCACGAGGCGGCCCTGCTGGGAGTGAGCAGCGGAGGGTGACGCGCCGACTCGGCCCCGCCGGCCTGGGCTGCCTGCGAGGCCCCGCGGTCCCATGATGTGGGCTTGCTGTCCGGAGGCTGGAGGTGCCAGGTAGCCGGGTGTCTGCATCACTGCCGTGGGGACACAGGCACCTCCTCCCTCAGCCTCAGCGCCGACCTAGGGCTGAAAACACCTTCAAGTATTCGAGGGCCGGATTCCCACACCTCACGTGCGGGAGTTGGGACGCTGTCTTCCCTGGGCCCTGTCACCCAGACCTAAGCCTCGGGACATGGTAACACAAGTGCCTTCCAGACCCTTGCCTTTGTGCACACCAGACCCTGTCACAGGCCCCAGATGTAGGTGGGGCAGAGCAAGCAGGCTCCAGCACCAGGCTCTCAACAGGTCCCAAACAACCGGTGGCTGCACAGCTCTGGGGCTGAACCCTGGCCACCGCCCTGTGCCCGGAGGGCTGGACACTGGCACTGCCTCACGCACCAAGGATGCGGGGGCAGCTGGCTCTCTGCACTCTGTTCCCTGGGGAACACGACTCCAGCTGATCCAGAGTCAGGAAGGGCACACTCCCCCCGCCCCCGGGTTCTGTTTTTAGCCTCGAGCCTGCCAGGATCTGAGATACCATGGTGATGGGAGTCATAGAAATAGAGATGGATGAGCCTTTGCCAGAAAGGCCACATGCTGCCTCAGCCAGCACCGCAGCCAACCACCTTAATGCCCCAGGCCCCCATGTGGCCGCGTGCTCGTCTCCCAGGACCAGCGGAGCCGCACGGCTCCAGGCCAGAGCTCGGGCTGCCCCAGAGGGCAGGGGAAAGGTCACAAGGGGATCGGCACCCCCTCAATTTCTGGAAAACCTCATGGATTCCCCTTCTCTGAGAGCCAACAAGAGCTGGGGACAGAAGTACGGCTGCTTGGTTTCAAGGACAGGCCTCCTGTGGCCCTGCTGAGGCCGGGGGCCACAGACAGTGTCTCCATACAGGACTGCGTCCTGTGCGGAAGGCCCTCAGTGATTCTATCCTCACAGGCCCACTGGCAGGGCCCAGAGCGGCAGGCCAGCGTCTTGCGGGCTGCTGCTCTACCCAGCAGATCACCGTGCTGACACAGGAGGTCCCACGGCAAAGACAGGGACCCAGATCTTTGCACAGAACCTGCTGGAGCTGCACACTTTTGCAGCCCTGTGCCTTGAAAATTGAATTTCCAAAATCTGAAACATTAGGAAGGAAGTGGCCATCACAGTTTTACACACGAATGACTATCATGGGTGTCGGCATGGTCACCCTGTGAGCCCGCCGCTCCCTAGGAAATGTTTGTCCCTCAGTACCCAAGTGGAATGGGCCCCAGGACCCCCATAGATGCTGAAATGCGAGGCTGCTCAAGTCCCTCGCGTAAAGAGAGGTGACACAGGCACACAGTCCACATGTGCCTCCGCCACGCCGGAAGCCACCTCTGAATCATGCACCAGACATGATGCAAAAGCCACGCAAAGCACTGCTGCACTACCGTGCGGGGACAGCTGACCAGGAAAGGAATCTGTGTGTGCTCAGTGGAGACCCAGGCTCGCTCTCTAATATTTCAGTTCAAGGCTGGATCTAGGGGCCAACCACCTTAATGCCTGAGGTCCCTCGATGTGGCAGGAGCACTGCCTCTTCTCTGCCGAGGGACCATGAGGAGCAGGGGGCCCTCCACACAAGAGTGGCTCCAACAGTGCAGGCAGGTGGTCAGCCCGCTGTGGGGGTCCAGTCTGTGCCGGGGAGCCCACAGCCTGGCCCTCCACTGGGCGGGCAGTGCAAGTCAAGGTGGAAAGGCCCCAGCCGTGAGCAGAGGGAGGGTCTGGAGCTGGTGGGCAGCAGGCAGCAGGGGTCCCGCGGACCCCCTCTCCCGGCTGGAGGGGGTCTGCCTCCCTGCCCTGACAAAGGAGGCCAGGGAGGGCGAGGGAGCACGATGTGCTTTCCCAGTGATGCGCCGGTTAGAACTTTCCTCTAGAACGAATCATTCCAGTGGGTTCCGGTGAAGTAAGCCTGGCACAGTAAATGCTGCGATTTAGGGACAATGGCCCAAGTTTCACGGGGTTATGGGCGCCCCACGGCCTGGGCTCCACGTGCTTGTGGGAGGTGCTCTGCTGCACGTCCAAACCTGATTATCAGGTTTATTAACACGATCGAGTGCTGGGCTTGGACACAGCCCACTCTGCCTCCTTTATAAAAACCCATGAATAGAAATACAAACCTGGCCAATTATCACCCACGGAGCAACTCCAGCTTTCCAGATTGGTAATGCAATTGCTTTCAATCACTGAGCAATCTGACAGATAACAGCGATAGATTAAACAGTCCAACCATAGGCTGCATATTATAATGCGTTTTACTTAATCTTTACATCAGTACCCACTGCTCTGGCCTCCCTTCTGGTGCCGGAAGCATCGGAGCAGCCGGGATGAGGAGAGGAGAGTGGGAGACCCGTGCTCAGCCCTGCTGGGGAGGGACAGTGCCGCATCCCCCAGTGTCCAGTCTCGCTGACCAATGGGATGCCCAGTGCATCCTAGCCCTCATTCCAGACGGGGCACAGGAACCGGAATGGGACTTCCTTGAGAATCACTTTTGCATTTTAATTTCTTCATCCCTAGAGTGGTGCCTGATCTGCCCTGCACGTGCAGTGGGAACCCCAGAGATCAAGTGAGAAATGGCTTAGAAGGAATGGTTCCCGAAGGAGGAAGGCGTACGGCGACAAACCGAGCCAGTAAACGACGCAGCTCCGGCAGTCAGCGCTGGTCCCGGCTGTGCAGCTTTGATTGATGATTTGTTAATAAACAGCACTGATGGATACAAATGCCAGAAAGGGGAACTCGTGTGCCATGAACCAAGTGTCTTCACACGAGGAGCACCCAGCTGCCTCCCAGCAGACACGTCACTGCCCGGGGCTGAGCTTGCCGCACCCCTGACACCTCGGACAGCGAGGAGACCTTGGGAGCCAAAGGCAAAACTGGCCAGCACGACCGACTCCGGCAGCACCCGGTGGTGGTAGACAGAAGGTCTTCACAGCGCCACTGCGATGCATGTGCAATCAACGCATTCATGCCATGGCTTCTCAGGCCACAGAGTCCTTCCTAGCTCACAGTGTCCACCTGCAGAACAGGGCTCGGTGGAATCCTGTGCAGCTGGGACGCTGTACCTGGAAGGGACAGAGGTAGCACAGTGAGAGGGCACATGGAGACACTTTGGAGTTTTTTGTGTTGCAAATACTCTCCCTGGAAGGTGGTCATCGGGGCATCCCCAGTCCAGCAGCCAGCGCACAGGAGAGGCAGCCAACAGCGTGGCTGCCACCTTGTTCTCTCACTGAGTCACAGACAGACTGCAGCATTAGTCACTTCGGTGCCGCCACAGCCGGGAGAGGGCACTGCCACGGAGGGGAGGGCCACAGATGGTGTGCTGTGGAACACAGTGGCTGTCAGAGAAGCCGCAGGGAATATTCTGTTGATAAAATGCTGAACATTGAAATGGGATAAGAAGAGCTGTTTTCCTAAGAATAGTTTCTCCTTTACCTGGGGTAATTTAAGAGATACGGTATCTGCAGACGGGAAAAACAATGTGTGCCCCTAGGTCCCTCCCAACCCAAGATCCTATCGTATTTTATATATTTTCCATACCAAAAGCAATAATCTATGTCTGTGATGACTCTTAGGATATCTTTGAACAAAATCGGAGCAAAATAACCTGAGAATCTTCTTTATCCTATGTTTTTCTCTTTTTAAATAAGAGATAAATTACAATCACCCTGTGGTGGAGAGATACGGATGTCTCATTTCAAGACAGCACTTCCCACAGCCTGCGCTGGCCATTCTGAGATTTGAAAATTGTGGGAAGATGGACCTAAAGTGGAATTTGTCATCTCAGCCGTTCCTTGTGTCTTGGAGGGCGAATGTTCCCCCAAAGGCTCCTGTGTTCAGAGGTGGGGCACCCGAGAGGTGGCTGGAACAAGGGGTGCTGTATGCCTCAGAGGATTAACTACAGTACGCTGAGTTCACAGCTGAGTGTGCTCTAGGAGGTGGGGTCTGGTTAGACGAGGAGATCTGGGAGGGAATGGCCTGGCCCCTCCCTGGCCCCTCCCTGGCCCCTCCTTCCTCTCTTTGCTTCTTGGGCGCCATGATGTGAGCAGCTTCCTTAGCCCAACCCCTTCCACCTTGCTCTTCCTGTCTTGCGGCCAGCTGACCATGGACTGATACTGTGAGCCAGAAGAAACTTGCCTCTTCCACATTGTGGGTGTCTGATGCTTTGTTCCAGCATCTGGAAAGTATCTAAGACACATGCCTAAGTGTACAACTCAGCATAACCAAATACACTCACGCAGCCGTGCAATCACCACCATCTGGCCCCAGAACTCTGTTCATCTTCCCGGTCTGGAGCTCTGTCCCCACTAAACGCTAACTCCATGTCCCCCCATCTCCTTCTGTCTATGTAAATTTGACTCTCGTTGTCCCCTCACTTGAGGGAAACCCTGCAGTATTTGTCCTTGTGTGATGGGCTTATCCCGTGGAGCATGATGTCCTCAAGGTCCTGGGCCAGAAGTCCCTTTCTTCTTAAGGCTGAATAATATTTTCTTGCATGGAAAACAACCCTTGCTCCATCCATTCATCTATGGGTGTCCACTGGGCTGTTTCTACCCTTTGGCTATTATGAATAATATTTCCAAAAAAAAAATTCTGCTTGAATCCTACTTTCAGTTCTTTTGGGTATGTTCCCAGCAGTAGTTTTTGGATCATACAGAAATTCCATTTAATATTTGGATGATCCACCCTGAAATTTTCACCATGACTGCACCCACTTAGATTCCCACCTGCAGTGCACAAGGGGCTCTTGCTGGTCTTTGCTGGGGTTGTTTGGTTTGATTTCATGATAGCCCTCCTAACAGATATCAAGTGGTACCCTATTGTGCTATAACTTACATGTCCCTAATCATAAATGATGTTGGAGAAACGTCTATTTGGATCCTTTGCCCATGCTCCAGTTGCATTGTTTGCATTTTGTTGAGTTATAGACATTTTGTTTGTACATGTTGTGTGTTAACTGCTCATCAGATGCAAGTACTCGATTTGCACAAACTGTGCCCCTTCCTCGGGGTGCCCTTTCACTTGGACGCAACATCCTCTTACGCACAGTAGTTTTCCATTTCAATTCCTCACGGTCATTATGTGCAGGTACAGCCAGAGTTGCAGCTCACTCTGTCGTTACCAGATCCTTCCTTGGAACACAATGGGAACTGGTCTGGGGAGGCTTCCTTACCTAGTTACGTGTGCTAAAGGCAACAGTAAAAAAGATGATGCAAAAAGAACAGATTTCCTGTCCGCTGGGTCCCCCTGCCAGAACCAAGAAAGCCATCACAAGGGGCAGAGCTGGGACCACGGTAAAAATGCAAAGAAATGGACAATGTATGAGCACCGGTGCCACAAGGGCAAAGGAGCTGTGCATTCTGTGGTGAAAAGGAGGATGTCTAGGTCCTGAGTGTGTGGGCAGAAACAGGAAGTTGACCAATGACACCGTTAATGGCGGCCCGGACGGTGTGCTCTCAACACCTCTTGGGAAGACCCCAGGGCCAACTGTGAGCTCAAGGTGCCAGAGGACACACTCAAACATATTTTGCCATTTTCTAGAATTTTTCTCCTCCTTTTTTCCAAAAATGGAGTTCCAACCGGGTTATACTGTGCAAGGACACCCTAACAACCACCTTGCAGGTATCGAAATCTGACAGCTAGAAGAACGTGACAGGTCGAAGTCCACTGAATGGAGACAGGAAGGCCGTAGCTGTAATGGCGCTGGAAAGGATGACAGGGACCACGAGGGGCCACGTCCCTGGCCACAGCGCCTGCCACGGCGCCCTCGCCCCTCCGAAGGCAGCCGTCCTGTGTGAGTGTGAGTCCTAGCTGCACGTCCTTGTTGGAGCTTGCAATCCAGTGACCTCTCTTTGTACCTCAGTCCCAGATCTTCTGTCCCTTTGGACCCACCTCCGAGGGTTGCAGCAG
The DNA here is from genome assembly GCA_004363535.1 of Dasyprocta punctata. NCBI lineage: Eukaryota > Metazoa > Chordata > Mammalia > Rodentia > Dasyproctidae > Dasyprocta > Dasyprocta punctata. The sequence goes on from RJWM01001258.1 coordinate 35,062, forward strand.
GTCACCAGTGCTCAGGACGGGCCACGCTGGGACCTCCTCGGCCACCTTGCTCCCGCCTGTACCCCCAGGCACGAGGCCGGCTGAGCAGGGTGCACAGGAGGTGAGCGGCCTGCTGGGTTCCCGCATGTGCTGCTCTTGTCACTGTGTCACAGTGGAGGTCACAGTATATCTGAGAGGACTTCATGCCCACAGTTATGAAATCAAGACAGCAACATTCAAAAACTATTAAAGAAAATATTAAGGGTCAGTGAGTGGAAGTCACTTCTCTCTGGATGAGTCTTCCAGTGGGGATTCCTAGGAAACCCCATGCCCTGTCCCTGAGACTGGGGGGCGTGTGATCTCTGGGGACCCCGGTCCAGTGCACACTGTTTTCCTGTACACACAAGTGCCTGGGATGCAGTGTAAGCGCAGACCAGGCATGGGAAGAGATCAGCAACAGCATCCCTGAAACATAGCATTAGCAACCATGTCCTGTCACAGGAGTTATTTAGCGCTTAGGAACTGTTCATTTCTGGTGTTTCCCATGTAATATTTTTGTCTGCAAGTTGCTGAAACTTCAGATAAGGGGATCTACTGCAATCTGTTTATTTTCTCATTTGAGAGAATGCCCAAAAATGTCTCAGTAGAAAGGAGAGCAGGCCAACCAGAGCACACACACACGATTTTCTGATTGCTCAGCCCTGTGTCCAGCATGTATCTCTGTTAGTTGTGTACAGTCACCAAATCCAGTCTACATCTTCAGATTCAGAAAGGACAGGGATCCCAGCCGGGTCCATCCCAGCCTGTCAGGACCACACAGCAGGAGGGGCCCCAGGGCTCAGCCCGGAGTGAGAGGTGGAGCTGGAGCATGCCAAGGCAGTGAGGTCCCCAGCAGGGTGGCTCGGGACCCTGAGGCAGGACTGATGGCCTGTAACAGCTGTGCGACCGACCTGGCGAGGTCCCAGACGCCCACCTGGCCCAGGGGCAAAGCTCTGTGTTGCAGTATGGGTGAGGAAAATGTTGGTGGTCTCCTTGCATTCTGCATGCTGTGCTGGCCATGCTGGGAAAGCCCAAAACCCACGGCAACGCCCCCTGCTCACCCGAACCAACCTCCTCCGCCCTCTCCACTCCATCTGTTCCTTCCTGGCCCAGCTCTCCACCGATTCATTGCCTGTGAGCACACCGGAGTCTGCTCTGGGGCCTGCCTGGGCCTCATGGGCCTGATCCTGCCCATGAGAAACCCGAAATACGAGGGAGTAGGAGGTTGTCATATTGCTTCTGCCACCTGGAACCCCATAACCCAGCAGGGACTTTTTTTTTTTTTTTTAAAAAGGAGAAAAATTCTAGAAAAATGGCAAAACACAGTTGAGCGCATCCCCTAGCACTTTGATGCTCACAGCCCACAAGTCTTCCCGGGGTGCTGAGAACACGGTGTCCAGACCTCTGAAGGCCATCAGCAGCTCAGAACCCCCCAGAGGACCTGGCCACACGTGATGCATTGGGGAGCACTGCCCCAGCACACACGTGGGGCTTCACGTGTCCTCCAGAGCAGACAGGAGCGTGGAGACCGTGGGTGGATGGAGGGACACAGGCGAGCAAATACAGGACTCTTCAACCAACTTCTCACGGCCTCCGCAGCCTCCAAACACCGAACGCAGAAAGCAGAAATAGAGTAAATCTTGGAGTGGCATTGTCAGGAACACGGCTGTGTCTAATGCAGTACAATTCTCTCAAGGTAAGAGTTGACTCAAGCAGTTCCAATGAACCTATTTCTGGGTGATAATGAAATTAAAGCAGTTGGCTCTTAAGCAAGAGATGAGAGAATCCAATGCTGAAACACAATGGCCTTTCAAGAGTGACCGAGTTCAATGCCAAAGAGACAGTGTGTGGAGAGAAAAGCTGCAGGGAGCAGGAAGCTCGAGGGGAGGTGGGTGCAGGCGCAGCCCTGCACCGGAAGCCTCCTCCGCGGGGCCGACTTCATGTCTGTCTCCGACGCACAGTGACACCAGCCCAGCCCCTGTGGCATGAGCAAGTGAGAGTCACAAGCCAGAGAAATCAAAGCTGCCTCGTCTCCTGGAGTCATTTTTGTGGCACATTTTGGGGAAGGCGACAGGAGACTATCGATGCTTCCACTTTCACGGTTGGACAAGAAGGTAGCTGCGTCAGCCGGAAGAGACCCTTGGAGGAGGAGGCGGCCAGGCTGCAAAGCACAGGCCCACAGGTTCCCAGCTTAGCGTGGGCCCCACTGAGCTCTCTGCACTGAGCCTGAGTTCCCGCCGCCATGCGCCAGCCCAGTCGGTCTGGGTAGTTCTGCCACATATGGGAACTGTGAATGAGGGTCTGCAGGTGTGGCTTCTGCTACAACATTCTGGGCCTCGGAGCAAACTATCGGCTGAGTTCAAAGTCGCAGTGCTGGTAGGCAGAGGGCGCACACACTCGGCCTCCTCAAATAGCAGACACAATCGCGGACGAGCTCCACCAGCACTGCAGCTCTGCAGAAGCCCCAGGGCCGGCAGGGAGCTGGTGACTCTGTCTCCAGGTCCATCTCTACTGACCCCAGAACCCGGACAGATGTGCGTGGAAAGAAGGGACAAGGCCAGAATGGCCTCTGTGGTGAAGACCCAGGAGGAAAGCAGCAGCCATGAGGACCTGAGAGAGGAGCGCACAGGGTCCCCATCAAGTCCACTGCGGGACAGAGGTCAGAGAGGTTGAGGCAGGCTGACCAGTCAGGGATTTTCTCCCATTTATCAACAGAAGGCTCTTGTCTTCTCTATCCCTACACTTGAGGGTATGATGAGAAGGTTTATGCCTCAATCACAACAATCTGCACCCTGCCCACTATGAAGCAAGAGCCTTCCGTTGATAAATGGGAGAAAATCCCTCACTGTGGCCAGAGAAGGGCCAGGGTGGGCAGAGCAAACACTTGATGTGGGGCAGCATAAAGGGAAGACCACAGCATGCTGCTCGTAGCACTCTCCTCACTTCCTGAAACTTGGAGTGCACCTGGGGGCCCACAATAGTTGACCCTGCACTGGAGTGGGTCATGAAACAATCAACTCACCCAACTCTGCCCTGGAAGGGGGCTGTGCAACCACTGACCCCAAACTTACTGTACCCTGCTCTGGAATGTGTCATCAAACAACAAACCCCAAACCTATCTGTGTAGTTAAGCTTAGCCGGGTTGACCTGATTGGCTTGGGAGCTATCTAGAAGAACAGTAAAGCCCTTTTCAGGGTATCTGGGTGGGTTTGGTCATGGAGAAATGAACTTAGGTGTTATTTATGGTGCCTGGCCCCTTCCTCTCTGGCATTATTCTCCTGTTCAGATTCCCAGCTGCTGTGAAGTAAGCAGCTTTTTTCCCCCACACCCTTCTGCCATGATGTCCTGCCTTGGAACTAGCTCACCATGGACTGAACCTCCTGAAACCATGAGCCAAATTAAAATCTCTCTTCTTTAAAATTGTGAGTGTCAGATATTGTTTGCCACTGGTGGGAAAACAGACTAATACAGAAACTGGTACCAGAGAAGTGGGGTTGTAGCTTTGACTGTACCTCATCATGAGGTTCAAAAAAGTCTTTGGAGTTGGTTTGGATAGGAAGTTTGAAAAGATTTGGAGATAGCAGCTAAAGAAGCTTTATAATGGGATAAGCAGAGTTTGATGGGAGATTCTGGTCAGAATTCATAAGATGACAATTGTAATAAGCATGCAGACAGTAAAGGACAGGCTGAGGTTTCAAACGATAATGAGGATTTCAGGGGTACTGATAATGAGGATTTTTTGGTACTGCATTAGAAGCCAGCATGTTACATTCTAGCAAAATATTTGACTATATTTTCTTGTGTCCTGAAACTGTGAGAGGCTGAGTTTAAGGGCTAATGACTAATTGATCTGGTAGAGGAAATCTCAGGTTTTGCTCTCATGTATGGCTTGTGTTTAGGTGTCCCCCAAAAGCCTCATGCGGTCATAGATGGGGCTTTGTCAGAGATGGCCAAATCTAGAGTGTGTAATGCTGGGATGAAGAGTGTGTGAATACTAAATCACTGATTGGTTTGGTACTGCCCAATCCCAGTAGCCTGGATATAATATAAGTGAGGAAAGAGGCTTGCTTTCTCTCTTACTTGCTTTGCTACCTTCTGCCTGTCACAAAGTGTTTCTCCTCTGCAATACCTGTCTGCCTTGGAGCCATCCAATTATGGACTGAGACCTCTACAAACTGAGCTAAATAAACCTTTCTCCCTTTAACTTTGGGTGCCATAACTATTTTGTCTCAGTAACAAGAGAAAAGTAATTAAAACAGAGTTTGGTACCAGAAGTAGGGTATTTGCTGGGTCTGTTCCTGACCTTGTGGTTTAGGAGACTTTGGAACTGACTTGTGGGAAGGGGAAAAGTTAGGAAAGATTTGCAGATGCTCTCTTGAAAAAGAAGAGGTGGACGTCCTTAGGATGTACTTGATGGGAAATTCTGGTCAGAGCTCAGAATACCAGAAGGCTAATAGAAATGCTGCCAGTAAAGAGGTTTCAGGCTCAGGAGGTTTCTGCTGGGAAGAAGGGGACTGCACTGGCTTTTGGACTCCAGACACCGTGTGTTGTACTTTGGTAGAAAGTTTGTCTGCATTTTGTTCATGTCCATAGACTTTACCTGAGACTAAGATTAAGGGTGGTGAACTAATTAATCTTGCAGAAGAAATTTCAAGGCATTCTAATGTTGTGATGCTGGCATGAGTATTGTTGGCGGCTTTTAGCCAGATTTACATTGAGAATCAAGAACAAGCATCCCAATGGAATGATTTAAAATGTTGTGAGTCAGAAATGAAGCTCCAGTAAATCTGTGGATGGCAAAGATAGAGCAAAGAAATCTTTTTTACTGAGAAGGAATAGGAGAATAGAAAAGATGACCTGAGGATATCACAAAAACCAGAAAATCTCCACCCTTTGCAGCCTCAGAGTTGCAAAGGTAAAAGATTTTGCTTTGAAAAGAAAGCTCCAGAGCACTATGTTCCAGAATGCTGGTGATCTAGAGAGTTTGTTCCTCAGAATTGGATTCGGAGAGCTCAGCAATCTAAGCACTCGACCCCTACAGCCAAGAGAGATGGCAGTCTGGCTACTGCTCTAGCTGGCAACAGACTCTGGAATCATCCACGTGGTACTGCTTTTAGGTACATGTAGAATTTAAGAGTTGTGGTGTCAGGAAAGCTTCCACCCCGATTTCAGAAGATCTGAGAGGCCAAGTGGTGTGCCCCTGAGATAACTCAGTATAAAGCTGTGAGCATAAAACTGAAGATGTAGTGGAGAGCCTAGAAATTTGGAAAAGCCAGGAATGTTGCTCATCCGAGGAAAACTGCAAGTGAGCAACAGAATCATCTCACGAGAGAAGTCACTGATGCTGCAACCACTGGCAGTGCCATAGGGACAGAACCACCCAAGCCCTTTGGAGTTCACATCTTGCTACAGATTTCCTCAAATGCTGCACTTGGAACTATAGGACTTAATGTTTGCCCTGCTGGATTTGGACTTGCTTTGGTCCCATTCCTTTGTATCCCCCATTTGGAATGGTAATGTCTATCTTGTGCCATTGGATGTTAGAAGTATCTAACTTTCTTTTTATTTGTAAGGGGCTCACAGCTAAGCTAAGTGTTTGCCTTAAATCTCAGAGGAGACTTTGGACTTAGACTTTTCAGCAATGCTGAAACTGTTAGGTCTCTGGCAACTCTTTGAGATAGACTAAATGCCTTTTGTATAAAGGGGTATGCATGAGTCTTTGGGGGTCCAGGGGTGCAATGTTATGGCTTGTGCTTAGATATGTGTCAGGTATTTTGTTTCACCAATGAGAGAAAAGTAGCTAAGACGGCAGCCCAGTATTCAGACTGTGGCATGGGTACAGCTGGCTGCTTTCAGGCATATTTATAGTGAGAATCAGGGGCAAAAGGCAGAACAGAAAAAATTTGAAAAACATAAATTTTGTCCCAGAAGGTACTACATGTAAAGTTGGGACCAAAGGAAGCATGGCTGCTAAAGAAATCAGCACCATGAAAAAGAAACAAAGTGCTTTTTACAGAAAGAAGAGGAAAGGTGACTTGAGGGACCCAAGAGTCCCCATCAAATCTCAAAGTATAGGGACTTTCTGATCCCTGCCCGCAAAGGTCCAGCTAGGGAACTGGTCCCCAGGACCCCTTTCACTGAGTTTAGCTATCTGAGTACTCAGACTCTGCCGCCCCCGCCACCATGGCCCAAGGGACTTGCAGACAGGCAGGAAAATCTTGACTCAGATATGAAACAGTGGTTTGAACTGTCAGGGTTTTTTAAAATACTATAATTAGCATCTGAGAGGCTTTAGCTGGAAAAATGGGTCATGTGCGATATCAAATGGGAATTTCAGCAGAGATCTGGGACTCTAGGAAAAAAATAGAAATGCTTGAATTAAAATTGGCAAGTAAGCCAAAACTGGAATAGAGGGGACCAGTGCCCTCAAGCCTCCTCAGATCAACCAGGTAGAGAGAACCAGCAATCCCAGGACAGGATGGTAGCAGAGACCCAACCAGAAATGCAGAGGAGGAACAAGAAGGAAGCAAAGAAGGACAGAACAGAACAGGGGGCCGTGGGAACCTCATCACACCCTGGAATATCGGAGACGGCCAAGGGGAGGGAATGGCAAGAGGGGCACTGGGCCTCGGGTGGATGAGAGCTCTCGACCACCCAGGGTCACTCACGCTTCTGAGCCACCTGCTCAGAGGACACCAGGTAAGATCCCAGGAAAGGCAAAGCCTCCTCTCATGACACAGCTGCAGCAAAAGGCGCAGAGCATCGGGAAGCAGCCAGAGGCAGAGGACGCCGTGTGTCGGGGGAGCTCGGAAGCCGAGAGAAATGAGACCCAGTGGAGCAGCGCTTCAGACCACAGGGGGAGAGGGTGGCCTGCCCAGAGCTCCACGCTGCATGAGACGGATTCCAACAACGAGGGGAAATTATTCCTCAGGAAAACCTCAAAACCCTGCACAACACAACAGCCGAGGAAGCTCTTCTGGCCAGTAGAACATAGCAGACCAAACCTGGGCCCACAAGAACACACACAGAACGCCAGACACAAACGGAGGGAAGGCGAGGATACGCTCACTCCCAGCCTGACGTGAACGGTAGCTACAATCACAAGCAGGCGGGGAGACGGAAGCCCACTGGCCAAGGTCAGCCCAGCCACCTGCTCCCAGGATGCAGCTGTGGGGGGAGATACAGCCTCAGCTTCTCATTCACAGCGACTACTGAGCCCTCACTCCACAGCGAGCGAGCAGACACCACACCACGTGTGGGGCCCGAGACACCGACGTCCCGGCCTCTGGGGAAGATGCCCACTGACCTCTGCTCAAGCAGTAGTGCTGTGCTCACAGGGTGTAAAGTAGAGAGCGAGACAGTAGCTCGGGGGATGGAGGGAGGACCTGACGCATGGCTTCAACCCAGGGCAGCAGTAGGAGGAAAGGGTCTATAAAAAGGGCAAGCAATTAGCCAGGGGAGGCAGTGTGGGGCCCATTAACACAAACGAGAGGATGCAGACAGGAGGGAGGAAGTGAATGCAGACGTGAGAATAAAGGTCAGTGAAGAAGAGTGTCCAGTGAGATACAAAATGACACGACACAGTTGGTCAGGGTTAGTCAAGGATTTGCGGCTAGCTCAACATCTGAAAACTGGTCTGTGTCACTTACCATATGTCTTAGTTACTTTTCTCTCATTGCTGAGACTAAACAGCTGACACCCAAAATTAGGGAAGGAAAGGTTTATTTCTTACAGTTCTTGGGGGTTTCAGTCCCTACTCAGTCAACTACAAGGCAGCATGGTGTGGCAGGGCAGCCATTCATGGAGGCCACAACAGCAAGGCATGACTGGCAAGAGAGAGAGAATACACCTTCCTCTCGCCCTTACACTGTATGTCGGCTCCACCCCTGGGTGGGTGCAGTACTCAAATCACCAGTCCCACCGCCAGACAGCAAACCAATCATGAACACCAGACTCAGCCTGGTTCCTGATTACATGAGGCCTTGCGGGGGGACACAGGACCACACCTATAACACCATATTAATAAGCTAAACAAGTAACGTGATGTGGTCACCTCAATAGAGGCAGAGAAGCAATCAACAAAACTTAAATGTATTTGAGGTTGAACTCTCAAGATTGGAAGGAAGAAGTGGGTTTCCTCGCCTGCATCCGCTGCCACCCCATGGGAAAGCCCTGGGTTTCTCCCGGATGTGGGGACAGGTCGAGAACGTCACCCCCACCACCTCCACTCGGCATCCCACTGTGAGGGCTACACATTGCGATTTGGCAGAAGGATGGAAGGGCCTGCGAATCAGAAGGGAATCATTTAAAAATCTGCAAAAGCTTCTAGAACAAAGAGGTGTGTGACTGACCTCATGCCATACTACACAGAGGACACAAGCCAGTGTCGTCCTAAACACCAGCAGAGAAGAGCAGCTGCAGCTCTGTGACCTTCAGGCCCACACGGCAATCACAAAAGCGTCTGCAGCCCCGGGGCTGCTGTGTCCCAGGCCAGGTGCGCGACCAGCACACTGTGCGACCAAAGGAGGCAGAGGTTAAGGCCAAGAGCCTGGCCAGCCATTCCTGTGTATTTGCCAGCCCAACCCAGATGCCCCTTCCTCACTTCGACAAGGACCAAAAGCTTTGCACTCCAGCACGTCCCCTCCCATCTGCCCCCAGGGCTACCAAGGACAGCAGCCTTCCGCTCTGGGCTCCCTTCCTGGCCAGATGACTCCACCTCTCAGTGGCCACCTGACCCTCACCTCGTGCCCTTCTATGGGAAGAGTGGACACAGGCGAGCCTGGCTATCACATTCCACCGCCTGCTCTGGGGCGGCCCATAGCTGAGGTCCGGGAGGAGCCTGCCCTTCCCGGGTCCGAGCCTGAAGCTGGCCCACCCCAAGCTTTGGGCCCAGGAACTCCCACCCAGCTGTGCTCTCTACGCCAGCGTGACAGTTAGAACCTGAGATGCAAAAGATAGTATTTAACCTAACACCGAACCGCGCAGTGGGTGAGTAGAAATCTAGGAGTGTGTTCATGAGAAACAGACGGGACCACGGTGTTTGTGGAGCAGACTCCACTGAGACACCCGTTCTTTCCTATGTGGCCCAGAGGTTTAGCACAACTTCAAGTCTTGGTGAAATTTATTTTTGTAGAAAATGACAAGCTGGTTCTAAAGTTTACATCAAAAGGTAAAGAAACTGGAACAGCAGAGACAGTGCTGACCAAGACCTCACCCCAAGGCTCGTCACCGTAATACGTGGCCAGGACAGCGCAGAGCGGACCCCCGGGCCAGGAGAGACTCCGGCACAGGCCACAGGAACAGCCGGCTGAAATTCAGTGCAAGGTGACAACATCGATGGAAGCAAGATTTTTTTTTCAGAAGTTGTCTTAAATGTTGGATATTGTTATACAAAATAAATATTGACATTATACTTCATCCAAACTTGAACTCAAAACAGACTGCACGCCTACAGGTATAAAGCAACACCATCAAACTCCTAGGAGCAAACCTGTAGGGCTGAGGGTTTGGTGTTGAGTTTCAGGGTTTGACCAAAAGCACGACCCATAAAAGGAAGTTGTTAAGCTGCACTTTATGAAAATTCTAAACTTCTCTAGTATGGCAAACACTGCTAAGAGAATGGAAAGACAGACCTGGCTGAAAATATCTGTAAACTATGTACCTAAGGCATTCCTACCTGAGACCCATGAAAAATCCTTAAAATCAAGAAAGAAAGCAGCACGCGGGAAGCGGCCGAGAGCGCCGGGCACGTGCCCACCGAGAGACCAGCGGCAGGTGAGCCGCAGCTGGCCCTGAGGGAGCACAGCCAGAGCACGCTCGCCACCTGGGCCTAGCGACAGGAGTGTCACTGGAAACCTCACACCTCTCCCTCGACAGGGAGGCCAGGAAACAGAAATTCCCCTTTGCTGCTGAAGGGATCAGGGAAGGGGAAAATGGAACCCACCTGATTTGTGCTGCAACGGATAAATCTCATCTTGGTTTCGCTGAGTGGAGCCTCACAAGGTACCGCCTGGGAGATTCTGTTCCCATAGCGTTCTGGGGAGGGCAGGGCCACAGGGAGGCAAGCAGGGCCCGCCCCAGGCCAGCGTGAGGCGGGGGACCGCAGAGGACAGGGCTCCTCACACGGCACACGCCTCTGGTCACCTCCACAGGACAGCACGGCGCCCCAACGCAGGGGAGCAGCGGGGCTCTTCCTGCCTCCTCCCCGGTCCACTCAGGATCCCTAGCAGGAAAACGAGGTCACACACAGCTCACATCCCCTCCTCATGGATGTGGGCAGTGTCCCCCGCAGAAACAGTCGAGGACACTGGATAGACGACGAGTCTGGAAGGGCAGTGGGCTGGCCAGGGAGGGAGGAAGAGCCAAGAGGGTGGACATGGTGCTCAGGGCCCCTCCTGGATGGCCTGGCTGCCCTGGAATTGCTCCTAGGAGAGGGCGGAGGTAGGGGTGAACAGAGCGAGGGAGTCCTGTGGACACACAGATGGGGCACTATCGTCACTGCCACTTAGCGAGGGGTTTCCAGAAGGACCTACTGTGGTTTTCTCTGTCATCACGCTCGTAGTTTCCTCTCTGTTCTCACCGTTCTCCTGGCCACGGGAGCCTTTCCACCATCGTGAGGTTCGGGACCATAAGGGTGCTGGGGTCCTCCTTTTCCGGGAAAGCGTGGCTGGAAGAGGGGTGCTGCCTCCTGGCCCACAGTCAGAGGTGGCGTCGGTTTCTTTGTATTTCTCCCAACCTGAGACACTTGATCCAAAATAGCTACATCAGCACAAGTGCAGGAGTTGGTGCCCGGAAGGATGAGGTCACCTGCACCCTGCCGTGGTCTGCCGTCTCCTCGACATCGGCCTGGGCCGGCCTTTCTGCTCCTGGGCACCTATAACCTGTGGACATTGGCTGTCACCATCTAGCTGTCCCTGTGCTTCATGTCACTTCCCTGCACACTGCACGGGCAGAAGGCACAGCTGCGCTTGGGCCCTCGCGGCCGACGCTGGGGTGGCGTGCACGTGGTCCTCCTCCCCGCTCCAAAGTCCGGCAGATGTGCGCAAGGTGAGCCCCTCCTCGGCCCGCACCACCCACCGAGCCTGCGAGACTCACATTATCCAGACCTCATTTCTCCTTGAGGGTCTCTGCACTCTCTTGAGTCTGCGAGAGGACTCCAGACTTTCTTTTTATCAGCCTCATGGATTTCTCCAGCCAGCGTCCCCTGGGTTGAAAACCCCAAGCCTCTTCTCCCTCACGTTTAGGTGCTGCCTCTGGCCCCAGACTCCTGGGCTCTGCGGGTGTCTCCCAGCATGTGTGTCCGGGGTTCACCCTCCACTGCTCCCGAGTATGCCCGGTGGTCCTTAGAGAGTGTCCCTCTGTCACTTAGGTTGGTGCTACATCACACAGGAAAGCAGACGCCCCAAGAACTCAACACGTCCCAGTCCACACTCTCCTTGCTCCCCAGCTCCCTCACCCTGACCAAGAGGCTGAAGCCAGGCCCTGGTGGGCAGCTCTGGAGCCTCCTACCCATCTCCGTGGCTGGCTCCTGCTCCTCCACCGAAGGAAACCCTGTCACTCTCCCTTTCCTGGAGGCTCACAACCCACCTCCTTGTCTCATTCCCTGACACCACAGCACTGCGTGGCTGCCACAGTAGAATGTAAGAAGCAGGAGTCGGGCCAGTTCCTGTGCTGCTTAAAATGCTCCTGCAACTCCACCTCGCTGGAGGAATGTCACAGAGCCCAGGACTTGGGGCCTCCTCTCCGCTGTCCCCCTTCCTCAACCCTAACGGCAGCCTGGAGCCAAAGGCGATGCACGCGTGTGCTCTGGGCAAGCAGCTGGCTTAACCTCTGTAGTCTGGGCGCTGCTCTCTCGGCCCGGAGTACGGACTCCCAGCCTCACACTCTGGGAACCATTTCTGTCCATGCAGCAAGACCCTGCTTGGAGGTCTCTCCTGTGAAGGCTTCCATGGTCCCAACCAGTTCCAGTACTTCTAGCACTCTTCCAGGGAGTCAGGGATGTGCTGCCTTCCTTTTCAGACTTCTCAGAAAGCAGATGTCACATCTCTTTTCTATGACCACCCATGGGTGCTACAGAGGAACGTCCACTCCCTCAGGTTTGGCCTGCAGCCTCTGCCCAGCAGCCCTGCCAGCCCTCACTGGGGACGCCACGAGGCCTCAACCAGCTGTGGCATCCAGGTAACCCCGCGACTGTTACCCTGCCCAGCAGCACGCACTGCCTCAGCCCTCCAAGGACAGAACAGCAGAAGCATTTCACTGAATGCGGAAGAACCATCGCATGGGTGGAGTAGGATGGAAGGGAATAAAGTGAATCCCCAGCCCCGTCCCAGCGTGGACCAGGAAATCCACACCTGTGGCTCTGGAGAGACGCAGCCAAGCCAGAAGGCAGCAGAGCTCTTTCAACAACGCACTTCTCGAACATTTTTGCATGGAACCGAGAGGGCAGGAAGCGCTGTGTCCCGTTTCCACGCACGCGCTGCTTTCTTCGACCTCCGGCGTGGTGAAGTGCTGTGCTCGTGGGAGGCCGAGGCCCTGGCCCAGGTTCTGGTCAGCCTTTCAGATTGCGGTCTGATATCCGCGTGATCTTCTCCCGTCAACAACAAACTCGTCACTGCCCATCACATTTGGGGATTTCGTCCCCCGAGTGGGGTGGACAGGAGCCCGGCTTTGTCAGAACTGCACCACCACAGTGGCCGGTGCCACCTGGGCCCCAAAGCAAGCTGCTGTGTGTGCCACTTAGCTGCAATAGCGCCAGCAGGAAACCGTGACCAAAGACAACAGCAGCCTACTGCTGGGGGTGAATACCATAGATGTTGAGTTATTGTTACCCTGCAGCAAGTCTTATGTGGCTCCATTCAAAAGGGAAAAACCCATGAGAAGTATGAAAGTGATCCCGGCAGATGTGAGCCTGGGGCTGTCACTCTTGTCTAAGCAGGTGCTAATGTGTTATAATTATCCCTTCTGGCAGCTGATGTTTAGGATTCCGGTTCCCACCTAGTCAATCATGGCTGTAATTGTTAAGCTACTTACATGGCTCGTATGCTGGGTAACAACCAGATAGGATCTAATATTTGACATTTACCGTCAATTACCTTTCTTCTGACATGCTTCCCCCTATGCCAGCATCTGTAGATTGGGCGATCTCACCACTTCTGGATAAAACAAAGCTGCATGGGCCGCGGGACGGAGTGAAGGCAGGGGACACTCCAGCACCCCCTACCCCACGCTGCCTCCAAGCCAGCGAGGAGCGGGTTGGCACCTCCACCAGTTGGCACCATTCCCGGCAGGGCCACCACATGTTGTCCTCCTGGTCAGTACACAAGGGCGCTCAGCACCTGTTGGGTGGGTGAAAGGACCTGGCCTGTGGACGGGATGTGGAGACTGCAAGGGTATTGAGGCTGCAGGAAGGACCCTGCGTGGCACCCCAGAGTCCAGGCGCGGCTGAGGCCACCAAGAAGAGTCGTCGGGGCCGAGACGGGAGCTCACTTCCCGTCCTTATGGAGCTCCTGACAGGGCCACCAAGTGCCCAGCTCCGGATGGGAGGCGCTCCAGGTGGCCCAGGGACAGGACGGGACAGAGACCCAGAGGGCTCTGGAGTAGGAGTTTTAGCAAGGGCCCTATTGAGGATGCCAGGGAGCATTGCCAAAACCTGTTTCCGGGGGACTGCGCACGGTAATTTAATCCTGAGGGTAAACACACGGGCACGTACACGCTTGCAAACACGTGTACATGCATACATACAAATCCAAACACACATACTCAGAATACATATGCATACACACACATACATGTGTACACACAATCATACACATGCATAGATGCATACACACACAAACCTGTGCACACATTTCTCAGCTTTTTAAGATCCAGGCTCTTGAATTTTGTGTCTGTGTTCAGTGTGAGCCAGGAGCCTCCAGGTCCCCTTCTCCAGTGGTCCCACAGGGCAGTGACTCACCCCCCAGCCGGCTCCCCTGAAGGTTGACCGTGGGTGTGGACTGAGGCCAGGGCGCCCTCAGGAACGGGGCCCGTGTTTGGGGGTGGGGGGCCGGGCGTGCTCGGTGTTGGAGCTCTGCTGGGGGCTGGGTCCACACCTGTGTGTCTCCTCTTCTAAGAATAATGTATAGATGATTCCGAGACTGAGACTTCCCAACATCTCTACCGGGCACGTGTATGTGTAAGGTTGGGGGTGGGTAATGAAAATAGCTTTCCATTTTTTTTTTTTTTTTTGCACCAGGAATTGAACTCAGGACCTTGCAACTGCCAGGCAGGTGCTTATGCCGCTGAACTGTATGCCCAGCTGTTTTCTGTTTAAATAACCCAGCAGCCATAAGCAGCCATAGGTGTCCAGCCAGATGCACCACCTTCGTGAGAACATGACATTCAGCTTTCTCTCTTCATGCACTCCCTGGCCGCAAAGCAGTGGGAGTTGGGCGGCCTCAGAGAGAGCCTGTCACACCCGCGTGAGTTACTGAAGCTCTGCACCCTGCAAGAGAGGCTCTTGTTTCAAGGGGCTCCTGCTTCAGGTTTAAAGAGGAGGAGACGCAGCTGACAGCCACGCAGCACTAAGACTTCAAAGCCAAGGAACGGAGCGGGACCTAGTCATTTTGCAATAAAGCGCGAAGCTGTGTAATAGTGCCCTTTTAAACCACTTTGGACTTTTAAGACTTCAAATAAAATGCTATTAGCACAGACAGATAAACAATCTAAGCCACCGTGTGCCTGGGGTGATAGCCTTGCACTTGACAATGGGAAAGGAGATACCGCAGCCTGGGCGCACGGGGAAAGACAGGAAGCGGTTGTGCACGGGCCTGCCGCACTGCCCCGGGCTCGTGGGGACCCGCCTTCTCGGGGTGGGGCTTCTCCAAAACCGGCTCCCAGGGTCGTCTTAGTGGCATCAGTGAATTTAAGGGGGAAACACTGAGTATAAAAACTTAATATTTTCAGTTGGGCATGAGGAAGGGACTGTGTTGATTTGGGTTTTGCTTTAATTGGTAACCATCTTGCCAATGGCAGCAAAACCAGCTTCAGCCAGAGAAGTCCTGCACTGTGAGAACGCACCGTCCCATCCGACCTGGAGGAAGTGATGGAGAGGCCACCTGGGGACTTTTCTGTCTCCTGAGGGGTCCCTCACACTGTGGCATGTAGTTCGACGTGGTGGCACGGGCCAGAGCCATGGAAATGAACGCTGGCCTCCCAGGGTGCACCCGTCAGGGACACGCCGGCTCCGTCTGCTCCGGAAGAGGCCTGCTTCCAGGGGCCACAGTGGCTGGGGCAGGGGCTCAAGGATCCCAGGCCCCTTGGCCTCGCCGCAGCCCCCTGCCCCGGCACGTGTCGCTGCAGAGGACACAGTAACCCACATTAACCTCAGGACCCAGAGCGGCCAGGGTGCTGTCTAAACAAAACCCTGGCGGGCAGCTCCACGGCAGCGAGCACCCAAGCTCCGGGGAGCGCTGATGCCCACGCGCTCCTTCCAGCTGGCGCCGCTCTGCGCACACCGGCCGCCTTCCTAGCACATCACTCGTCTGTCTCCTGGTTCTCCCTCACCACCATTGTGCTCCGGCAGCCAGAGTAAAATATGCCAGGCACTCCTGGCAGCGGGGCCGACAGCTGATGGATGCAACTTCCCTGCACATAATGCCCGGGGTAGCACGGCCAGGCCTGTTTAGAACACGGGAAGCCCCAGGCAGCAGGTTACCCTGTGCCTCCGCCCGGGAGATAGCGCGGCGAGGCGAGACGCAGGGCCTGCTCAGTCCCAGCCCACTGCACGCTCTTCTCCGGGAGGAGGCGGAGCCCAGGCTCCCTGTTACCATCGCAGTGTGCGACAGTCGAGTCCCGGAACACAAGTGACTGTTTAGGACCCAGCCACGGAAGCTGCTGTCCCTTTAAACTGGAAGGGGAGGGGTGGATCCTGCAAATTCTACAAAAAGAAAATGTCACATGTGTATAGACCCCAAATCCCCTCTGTTTAAACAGGGTGATTAATATCGGTTCCTGTAGGAAATTAAATTCGGGGAAGAGCAGCAATATGCAGATATGCAGATTTCTGGGCAGCGTGGCCACCTCCGGGCGAGGGAGCGATGATTAATCTGTGTCCTCAGAATACAAAATGAAAGCCTGGGCTCTCCTGGGCGAGCGCAAGAAATGACTTTGGCTCCCGCGGAAGGAGGAGAAAGGGCCCAGCAGAGCGAGGCGGGTCGGGCTCCACGTGCGCGGCCCTCCAGCATGGGCCATCTCGCAGAAACACCGGGAGCAGCTTGGCTTTGGCCTGCTTGGTGGACCCTTGCAAAGGCCTCCCTTCCTCCTCGAACTCAGCCCGCTCCCCACCGGGGCAGCCCTGGCCTCCGCCCAGCCCACAGGACGTGGCCACCGCAGAGGGCCACGTGCCCAGGCTGGACGCCTGCCGCACTCCCAGAGCTTGAGTCTCCACACATTGGTTTCTTTTTTGTTTTTAAGGAATTTCTTTTTCCAGAAAGATGAAATGGAGCAGACTGTTTCGGTATGATGCCAGCAACTTAATTTGCAAATATAAAATGATTCCCCTCCTAACCCAATCTTCTCATCACCCCAAAATATCAGTCTGGTCATAGTGTCTGGGCTGGGATGAATATAAGATGTTTGATCATTGAATAATAATGTTATTTATTTTTTCAAAAAAATATTTACAGCGAGATAGAAAAAGTCATTTCCAGTGGGATTTTTTTGCCGTTAGTAGAAACCTAAGCCTGCTATTCTAAACCATTCAGGGTCTCTCCAATAATTGTATAGAAGTAGGCATTATGCTATATTATTAAGGCTGTAATTTCCTGCTGAATCTGTCTGGATGTTTCTTTTTATCACTTGGCAATTTCTATCTAGTTATAGCATAATTAAGTTTCCTGACCCTTGCTCGCTCCTTTAACAGGACGCTTAGAAATACACCAGGCCTGCAGATCTTCGGGCTGATGTCCTCTCTCCCCACGCAGTAATGGAATAAAATTATTAATCCAGTAATTGTACAGCACACATTACTTTGCATTGAATGTCCCTCGTGCTCATTTTCCGTTGGCGACAATCAGCCAGAGGTACAAATCATTTCTGCGGGGAGCAGGCCCCGTGGAAAAGCCTCTCTTCCGCCCTCAGGGGCTACCTGTGTGGCGCTGATTATTCAGAGGCGATGTGGACCTGAGGTCCAGTGAGCAAAACAAAATTAATAAAATGGTCCAAGGAACAAGACACTTCCCTGCCTGGGCGCATGTGCCAAAACTAGAAATGACCACCGAAGGAGCCGCGCACCTGCCGCAGAACTCAGAGCGGACAGAGGGGCCTCACCCAACCTCGAGAGCCAGAGGTGGCGGGCAGGGCCACCGCCCACTTGATGGTCACGTTGCAGGTGCTGGGAGCTCCAGTTCAACTTCTCCAGGTGGAGGTGAGGGCTGTTTTGACAGCATTGAGCGAGCACCTCCACCCAGGTCCCACCATCGGTAGCATGTGGATTGGAAATGAGGGACTTGAAGTGTGTGTCATGGGGCGGGCTGCTCCCCAGGCCAAGCACCAGGCACCACAGCCACAAAAATGCCCCACAAGGGAGCACAATTCACATTTTGCATTTCTCATCCCTGTACCCCCAGGTACACCGCATGTCCTCAAAATAGCACAGGCCACATGCAGAGGACCACTGTGCTGTCCTTGGCAGGCCAAGACTGGAGGTGACCTGCTGCTGCTCCAGGGAGGTCACTGCACAAAAGGCCTTTCTGGGCTTGTTTAACAAAACCCCCTAAACCCACTGGCCAGGATTTTTGTAAAGATAGCAGATGATTCTGAAGCCATCACAGGTCCCCAGAAGAAACAGCACAACGGTCTCTGCTATGAAAGTTGCGAGACCGCACAATGAAAGTGTGAGACACACTCATGCGTAGGTGTGCCCTGCATCACAAGGAACACGTGCTTGGTGCCCCCTGCAGTCCCAGCACTGCTCGCTGGTCCTGGCCACGGCTAAACCTCGGCACCAGAGCCTGGCACTCACCTAAGTGTTGCAATGGACCGATCTAAGCCATGACTTCCGCTCACGTCTAGAGAACAAACTCGGGTCCCTTTCATCTGCTGAGTGGTGGTGACCAGATGACAGAGGTACAGTTTTAAGGTGCAGTGGCCATAGGGCAGGTCACAGCATGGCTGACACAGCCGTCCCCACATGTTCCATCCTGCAAAAGCATCACTTCCCTGTACGCAGCACTCTGGCGGCCACTCTGGGCAGAAGCCAGCAGACTTTCTGCGGGAACAGATGGTGGTGTCCGTTAGCTACATGCTGACCGCATCCGTTTAAGTCAATGGCTCTCAGCGGGAGGTGATTTTGCTCCTCAGGGGACATTGGCAAGGTCTGGGGGCCTCTGGGTTGGCAGGTGGCCAGGGGTGCAGGACACAGGCGGTGCAAGTGGGGTCATGCACACGGCCCAGGGACGATGACAACCCCACCTGAGAATTATTAGGAGTGCCAAGGCTGAGGAAGCCTGGCTTAGATGGACCAAACAAAGTCTCACAGAAAACACGTCCATCCTGAAAGCCTGCTGCATGTACCAGCCACACAACCAAGCGCCCCACCGGCTTCTCCCAGCTTCGCACCTCTGGAACGTACACATTTCCAACCGGAATAGGCTTTTATTTCTTAGCTAAAAGATAAACTGCCAAGGGAGGTGAATGAGAACTAAGCAGCTTCTTTTCCCTCCACCACTATTTTACGAAAATACTGAAAACAAAATTTAAAAACCCGGCCGTCCTTTCTGTGGGTGTAGCTGCAGCCCTGGGGTTTATCCGGTCGGCCAGCCCACTCGGCTGTTCAGGCTGCAGTGCACAGGGGCACAGGAGTCTGGGCCCAGGCCTGGCCAAGCCCATGTGGAGAGAGTTCATGGGCTGCGAACTGCGAGGTTCACCACGGAGAGCAAAGCCGGGCCCCGTGGCTTCATCCTCTCCGTGGAACTGTCGCGATCTCTTCCGGGTTTCAGCGGTGGCGGCCTCAGTGTGTGTAAGAAGCAGGTTTGTAAAGGCAGTTTAATGCCCTGTCCAGCTCTACCTGTCATTTCACTGTCTAATTTTGGGGAGACAAGGGAATTGGGGCTCACTTCTGTTCTCAGGTAAAAAGCGGTGCCCGGAGGGATTTTTGCTGCCTTTCTCTCCAAGCCCAGCAGGGCAGGAGCCATTCGGGGCTTCCTTCCTGGCTGCAGTCGCCACTAATAAACACGCACTCTCAGGCAAAGCATGATGGGAGGGATGATCACTTAGCTTCCTATTGTTTCATTGATAAAAATGATCTTGGAAGCAGAAGAATATATTAACTGTTTCCTTTGGTTTTCCATCTAGAAGGCTGAAAGACATTTCTAAAATAGATCTATTTTCTTTTCATTCTACAGAATAATGCATGAATGATTATAACATATGCTCTATCTCCCGTTTTTTCTCCACCCGTGGAAAAGTGCCTGACATTGTAATCACAACTTGTTGGGTTCTCAATCTGATGCTGTCCCATTTTATCACGGTCGTTAAACGTCCATTCTTGTTCAGTGTGATAAATGTTATGGCCATTTCACAGTCCCGAAAAAGAGAGACATGTTAAACCAAATATTGCTTCAGATTGTGTCTTTTATTCTCCTTTATCATCATATCTTAATTTATAGTATAATCATCATTATCACGACTGTCAGCCTCATTTAACCTCCCCTGATCTCCCGTGATTCTCTGCCGTCAGGTCTGATTGCTCGCCTGCTGCCGACTGGCTGATAATGCCTGACTGATTAGCCCTCCCCGCGAGGAAGACAATGATATAGAGAGCGACGCAGCTCGCTCTATATATTAATGAGGAGCTGGCAAAGCTTTGATAAGGCTGCGGAATAATCCATCAGTGAGGGAAGGAGCCTGTAAAACCGGGGACATTGCTTGGGAAAAACACCTGGGAAGGAGGTAATGACCCGGTGGCTAAATGCCTGTCAGCTGTCTTCCCTCTGTTGTAATTAACATCAGATAGTGGCGTCTGGATAACCTGAGAAGTTTATCAACCCCCAATCCGGCCGCATTCTCTCCGTGCATGCCCACCGCTCACCGGCTTTTACAACATATTTAGCAAGCCGGCAATTAATAGCTCATTTCTGGGGCACGAGGAACTGTTTATCTTGGAAACTAGCTCTTATCGGGAGCGGTTACCTCTGAAAGCAAAGGCCCCGCGCTTTGTGTCCTGGCTGGTACACTCGCGCAGTGGAGGCCGCTTCACCATTAGATACAATGCTTCAGATGGCTACTTGAGTTTGAATGCACCGTTATTACAGGTATTATATGAAATTGCTTGTGTTATGTGAAGGGGATTATAGAGGTTCTGGATCAATAACTTCAGTGGATGTTGGGAGTGATTACAGTGCTCTGTCAATTTCCCCCATTTGGCTGTCAGGGCTGATTTACAACACACCACCTCTTTATTCACATCAAATCACTCATTTCATTGGTAAATTCTATATATCTCAATTTACTTTAAGTAGCTGATTTGTGTAAAATAAAACGACTTCCTCTTCTGTGTGTGCAACAGACCTAATCCTATAGAGTCATAAGAAGTGTAAACACAGAGGAAAGTCTTTGTCCTTTACAAAGCATCGCGAGCAGCGCCACGGCTGCCAGCCAAATAAAATAGCTATCACCGGAATATCTCCATTACCTAGGCTTTGTCTTTAGTACACCTAGCCTCTTCCTCTGCCTTTATATTTTAATTGTGGGAAGGGACGTGGACCCGTTCAGCCTGTCTAACCACAGGTTCTGCAGGCCGGGGAAGCCCGTGTGTCCCAGCCCTGCGCATGTTCTCCGTTCATCTGTGGGTGACGGCAAACCTGGCCCCTGCAGATGCCGCCCCGGCCCCACTTCCCAGACCTCAGCTGCAGGCTTGGAGAACGCACCGGGAGGGACCCCGGGCTCCTGATCCTTGCGGGTCACCTGAATACTCCCTGCTCTTCTCCTTTAACATGTGTGGGTGCATGCGTGTGTAAGTGCACACATGTGTGTAGTGATTGATGCGTGGCAGTCCTGGAACACAGAAGCCCAAAGGTACGCAGAGGAGTGAAAAGTCAGATAGTCTGGAGACAAAGGTCTGGATCTTCCGCAGGGACAGCGAGTTCCCGAAGGCAGGAGGCGAGGTACACGCAGCTCACACCCCACACGCAGAGTGTGCCTGGAATGACCCTTCCTTCGGAGACTGATTTTGAACCTTAAGCAGCACTTCTTTTCTAGTGATTCTGACCTAAAAGAGGCTCTTGGGAAGCTGTGTACTTTTTCCACAGATACATAAAATTTACACAAAGTATTTACAAAATCATCAGCGGCAGCCCCCCAAAAGCTTCCCCAACAACTGTCTATGGCTCAAACAGACAAATACACACAGCACTGGCTTCAGCGACCTATTACTGCGACAGTCCCTACGTGCGGGAGCTATTCAAATAATAGCCCGGCGAGGAGCAAGGGGTGCGCTTATTGTCTGCCCCGGCATAAAATGTCCTTTGCATAAAAATATACAGATTAATCTGGCACATCTGCGTCTTTCACCGTTATTCACTTACTTCTGTATATTTTTGCTGTATTTTGCCCAAGTTATAAAGCCAGGAAAAAATACAGGATTCTATTTAAAATATAATGAAAAAAGTCTCCATAAACCATGTCTCTATTTTCTGAAAAGCCCCATTGTCCCGGTGAGCATAATATTACTTAATATGCAACTGAAATAAAAGATCTTCCAAATCTGCCATTTCCCCACCCATAGCAAATCAGCGCCTCCAAAGCAGGGCTCTGGTTTCCACGTCTCAGGGCCGCGCAGTGGAGACGCAGGCGGACAGGTGGTGTGGATCGCTCCGCACAGCACCAGGAGCGGCGTGGCAGGCGCGTGGAGTGGGTGCAGGGAGGGCACTGATGTCACATGGGGGACGCCCTGCCTGGGGCTCCACCCTGCCCCTCGAGGCTCTGCACTGCCCTATTTCTGGGTCTCCTTGCCACACCCCTCTGCAAGCCTGCCTTCGGGTCAGCACCGATCATGCTCAGACGTGATGGACCAGGGATTTTGTTTCTATTTTATGGATCACAAAATCCAAGACTGCATGATTTGTGTCAATGTGTCTGCAGGGAGAGGTTGGGCTAGAATTTCATCCTGCCGTCCTCTAAAATAAAAAATGGTCTCACTCTGGGCATGCACCAAACAGCCAGCCCTGATGGCTCAATCTATGCCAGAGAGGATGCCCGGGGCAGGGCAGCACCGGCACACCAGAGGGGCGGCCAGGTGAGGCCAGAGGGGGCACAGGGTGGGGTCCAGTCAGGATGAAGGCACGCAGACCAACGAGGAGCAAAATCACAGTACAAATTACAGACTATCCCAGCACATTAAAGATATGGACAATTCTTAGCTGTCAAGTTAGCCTCGTGAGAAACTACTGTCACAAACCACTAGAAAAAGCTTGCTTGCTGGGGTAAGCAAACGCACACCACAGAGGGAGGGAACCTGAGCACTGGGGGCCCAGGCTGCGACTCCTGAGGCCGTGAGGCCCGATCCTCCTGCAGCAAAGTCGCACTGGATGAAAGCGAGCGTGAGTCTGGCATCCAGGCTGATACATGACAAGCTACTGTTTGGAGAACTCTGGTTTCAATGGAGCAGTAATTCACTTTGAAATAGTAATTTATAAAAGATGGCAGCTTCTAATATATAAACCCCTGGAGTTATGTCTGACATTACACAAAGGACATTCACACTGCAGAGCCATTTTCAAACAATAATAAAAAATTCAAATTAAGAATTTATATGCATCTCTGAAGCAGCCACTGAATTCACTGAGGGGAACAACGTACTTTGACAAAGTTACAGAAAATACTAATTTACTCATAGTCAGCCAAAACTCAATTACAACTTTAATAACAAGACCAAAACAAAGGGACCATCCAGAAGGCTATCGTCGGGTAAAATATCGAGGTGAAAATGTACACAAGGAGTCGCAGGCCCCAAGTCGAGGCTCCCCGAGTGATCCACGCTGAGCACCGCGTGGATGGCGTGGCAGAGGAAAACAGCCACGCAACATAGCACTTAATGGAGGGTTGGAAGAAAGCGGCTGTCTCCCACTTCCTGGGGTCGTCCTACCCCGACGGACCAGAGCAGCCGGGGGGAACAGAGCCCCTGCCGCAGAGCCTGCCTGTCGCCCGTTTCCAGGGCATCACCGTTTAGAGGAGGGACCCGTGCACCTGCCTCCTCTCCTGCAAGATCCCAGCGAGACTGCTCGGCCACCAGCCAGCGCCCACCCCTGCTCACAAGTTAGCACAGGGACCCTTGCTAGTCCCGGCACACAGTAGGCACTCACTCGACGTCACGGACAAACTGAGGAGCGAGGAGGCGGTGGGAGGCCAGCGACACAAGCTGGGGCGGCGGGGGTGGGGAGCAGGGAGGGCTTTACTGGCTTCCCTGCACCTGTGTTTTCACACCTCCAAAGCTCATCTCACCGTTGCTAGAAAATTAGTGATGCCATATCTCTGCCGTCCCAATTCTCTGACTAGGAGTTCTCAATGGCCAGCAGACTTCCATGCCTGCTCATTATTTTTGTTCAGAGAAATCAATGTGATTTAGATTGAAAATGCGGCAGGACAGTACGGCGTGCCCCGGCTTCCTGCACAGCATCGGGGCCACCTGAATTGCTTTTTCAAACACCTTGGGTCACACGCACCGGAACACAGGCCCCGTGAGGACAGCGGACCAGACGCCCTGGCTCCCAGGCCCAGAGCTTGCGTTTCTGCTCGTGAGGATGTCCTGCGCGTCACTGCAGCTCCCGATGCAGAGTGAGACAGAGGCGCCTGCGCCCGGAGCCCTGGCAGACGCCAGGCTGAAAGCCCGTGTGCTGCGGGCAGGAGGGCGGCAGCCGGGCCCCTGAGCCCTTGCATTGCCGCTGCATTTCAGTGTGAAATGAGCAGAACCACGGGGAGCACTGAGCAGACTGGAAATCTCCTGAAAGCAGCTCCTCGCTAACAAGTATCAGTTATTAATTTGGTTGCTACTTTTACAACCAAGCGTGTTATTTTGAACTCTGCAGCCAGAGCGCTCATTCCCAGCGGGCAGATGGGAGGGAGGGTAACGGGGCGGGTGCCACGTGGAAAAGTTCAAATGGAGCAGCAAGGACTCTGCTCCTGGGCGGTGCTGCGCGCCACGGGCTGGCGGCGACCAGAGTGGCCACGCCAGGGGCTCCACAGACCGCCCCTGGGGAAGCAGGTTTCTCCGGGCGGCTTAGGAAAGGGGGCTCCTTCTCCTGCGGCAGCAGGCGCTGAGGAAACAGGGAGAGGAGCGTGAACGCCGGCAAGGGAAACGAGCGCCTCGGAACGCACTCGGTGTGTGCGGGAAGGCTGCCCGCCTCCTGCGACGCTCCGGGTGCCCCGGGCTCCGTGCCCCGGCATCCCCTCGCTCTCTAAGACATTCGGCCAAAGGTCTTCATCTTTCTTAGGTTCTTTGTTCTATTCCTAGGATGGAGAGGACATTCATGATTTGGAGCTTCAATTTCTTAAAAAATCCAAATTGCACACAGCCTCTCTCAGAGCCAATTTGCATCATAAAACAGTCACAGTGTTTTCACAGATCCTGAACTGTTGCATCGCAAATCCACAGCCCTGGGTCCGCAGCAAGCGGTGCCGCCCATCTCCCCGCACCCAGGAGGCACGCGGGGGGTCGGCGGGGTGGAGAGGCCTGGGCCCCGTAGGCGCAGGCTTCCTGTCCGGGGCGGGGGACAGGGGTGGCCGCCTCCCGGCCCAGGGGACGCGGCTTCTCTTTCCCGCATCCTGAGGTTCGCCCCTCTCGGCCTGGCCTGAGACGCCGCTCTGTGGAGGTGCCTGCACCCCTCCTTCCCTTTGTCTCAACCCGAGGGTTTAATAGCTAAAGTAACCGAAAAGGACTAACGACAGAACGGCTCCGGTTTCCAGAGTAACCGCAAAAACAGACCCCAGTCTCCATGGCAAAGGGAGAAGCTATTTGCCGGCGCCTTTCAGAGCGTGAGCCGCGCTGACAGCTTTCCTATAATCACCCGGCGATTTGTAGCGACTAACTATATTATAATGTGAACTATAGGAGGCCTTTGAAAACACGCGGGCGAAAAAAGAGGCCTGAAATGCAGCGGGCTTTCCTCTGCTTTACTATGAATACATTATCAATTTAAGATTCATAAAGTAGGCTCTTCTAATAATTCCCCCGGAGGGGCGGGCAGAGCCCGTCTCCCAGGTTCTTTCTTCAGTTCTCACAGGATGTCCGCATCAGTTTAGGAGTCTGTGTGCAGCGTAAGAGTCCCGAAGGCCAGGGGAGAGGGGGTGCAACCTGGGTACGTGGGGCACCGAGGCTGCTTCTCCTGTCATCTGCAAGATTTCGCCCAACTGCACCAAGTGTGCACACACGTGTGCGTGCGTGTGCCCCCTCACCAGGCAGCCAGGTACCCGGACCTCGGCGGAGGCTCCTGCTCCCTGCCCAGGGCACCTGGGGGCCGGGTTCTCTTCCTGCACACGGGGGCAGAGGCAGCGGTGCCCGCCCGCGGCTTCTTCCGTCCTTCCCTGGAACACGGCAGGAGTTTGAATCTCAGTCTCTGCCACTGATTTAAAATCTGAAATCTATCTCGGAGGCGAAGTCACTGTTCAGGTCCATTATGTGCTCAACTGCAAATATCACAGTGTTAAATAACTCCAGTATTCAGTCTGCACAGGTTAACTTCCAGAAGAAATAGGTACGAGGTCACCTCCTTTCTACTGCCCCAGGCACACGCACACACACACACACACACACACATGCACACACATGCACAGAAATACAAACACACAGCTGTAGGGTTTATATGATATGACATATTTTAATTTCCTATGTATGTCTAAAAAGATTATTATCAAAATGTGAAGTAACCTCACATTAATAGAGAAATGACAGCCACTCTGCTCTCGACTCCTGGAGGGATGTAAACACCTCGGTGAGGGGTACAGCTGGGAAAAAACCTAGATGAAATGCAAATAAAAATAACTTAATTCCACGTATCAGTGCCTTGAAGAGAATGCAAAGTTTTCAACTTCTCTTTGTTAGTTCAAAGTTTGAAGTAAAATTTGGGAAATAAATATCATGTTGCATCATATAGAAATTAAATTACCTCATTTTAAAATAGCACACCAAAAAATATATTATCTAAAATAACATAAGCCCCTCGCAGCCATTCAGATGTGCTTATATACTTAGCCCTTAGTCAAGGCCCGAATTTACCTCCCCTATCATTTTTAAGACTGAACATCCTACACCCAGTGCCAAGCCTGGCTGTGTCTACGCAGAGCTCCACACAGGTGCTGCTTTTCTTAGGTCCCAGGCGTCCCAAGCGACCATGGCAGAGAATGACCTTCCAGAAACACATGTCCCAGCTGCAAGACTCATCTTCCAGGTCAGATTCCTAAACACAGCCCCTCAACCAAGAGAAATCAGCCTGGTAGGGGAAGATGCCTCCCTTCTTTTTCTCATCTTGTTCTTATTCTCAAATGTATTTGGAGAAAGTGCTGACGTTACAGTGAGAGACCATTAGCAGCCAGCTGGTCCTGCAGGCCCAGGGGGTGCCCTGCTGGGGGTCCCCGGCTTGCCTCTGCAGCAGCCTGCCCTGGGCAGCTGGGAGGAGATGCTGAGGGGCGGGGCGGGACAAAGCTCTCTGCTGGGACCTGGGGGAGATCAGTAAACATTCTGCGACCTCCGCAGGGTCAGAAGGGAAAGGCCCTGTGGTGAAAAGCGATTTCCTTAAATCCCAAGGATATGGCGTCGCCCCTTGGGCCACAAAATATCTATTTATCTATCAGCTTGATCCACCACGGCCTCCCTGCTCCTGACACACGCTGGGTTTTATAAATCGCTTAAAGATAAAAGGCTTACCCTGCTGCAAGAAGAAGTAAGATATAATATTGGATTTGCACGAAAATGAACATTTTCCCGGTGCCCCTTATATATTTAAAATTGCTGTTTTCTTGCAATGAATATAATTCACTCCGTCTTTTCCCTTGCTTAATCCCACAAGGGTTTGACCAAACAAAAATGCTCTAATGATTGCAAATGGCTCAAATATTCTGTCCAGTGAGTTAAGTGATAAAAGTTTCTATGTTAAAAGAAATAATAAGTGGAATTTCACACATATTATAGTAATTGTGAGGCATCCAATTTACATAGAAATCACGGGAAGAAATTCTGGCCACGGTGTTTAAGTGAATCATTACGTGCGTGGCTGGCACATTTAGAAGCTGCTGTATGCCAGGTGTGTTTCTCTTAGCATAATAAGTCCTGTAATGGAGCCTTTAAAAGCTTAAAATGTATAGTTAGATTAACCTTTCTGTTTTAGGGGTTTTTTCCCTCAGGGAAAAAGGGGGCCAGCAGAGAGAAAAGGGGCCTCATTAAAAAGCCAATTAGAGGGACAGCCCCTCTTTCACCCGTGCGAGGCTCCTTCCCGACTCTGCATCCAACTTGCATTGTTTTATTGCCTACTCTAGAGTTTTGGGTAAAAGTGGGTCCTTTCCCCTCCATCTGTGATCCAAGAATTTCTCTCCAATTCCTGGGCCAGGAGCAAGTGCGTGGCAGGGTGACCCTGAGGAAAGGTTAACATCGGCAGTCCCGGCAGCTTTCTCCAGCCAGGCAGAAGCGCACGACTCCTAGACTTATTAAAGAGGTGAAGGCCGCAGCAAGCAACCTGCTCTTCCCTGCCGGGAGAAGCACTGGCGAGTTCCCTGCAGCGGCCCCTCTCAGGCACAGCCGTTAGTGAGCGGCGAGGGCGCTGCTGCCCGGCCGCAGGAGCCGTGGGTCAGTTCTTCGTGCAGTACCCAGGGGACGGCAGGCCCGCGGCTCCCAGGCCGGGAGGGCCCAGGCAGGGAGGCTCTTCCTGGGATCCCAGCAGTGCTGGCGCCTGTGCCCCAGCCCCGCTCTCCCGGGAGCCCTGGCTTCGGTCGCCCCTGCCGGCAGGCTGGGACTCTCCCCACAGCGCCTCCCTGGCTCTGGGCTGGGGTGGTCCCTGCTCCCCGGCTCTACTCTGCAGATTCAAAGTGCCCCACCCTGTGGGCCAGGTGGGGGTGACCAGAATCAACGTCCCCAAATGTCACCATGTATTCTCTGGGGTGAACCCCCACTGAGAACTGTCCCCACTGCTTTTGATGTTAAGGATATAAAATATAACGAAGCTCTTACCTTCTCTCTGCCAGCAACTGAATGTGGTTAATTTAAGTCTGTAGTTCAAACATTTTAAATTCCCTAGGACTTCTTTTGAGTTCCTAGGTTTTTTTTTTGTTTGTTTGTTTGTTTGTTTGTGGTGGTGAGGATTGAACCCAGGGCCTTCACAACAGCTACAACTCCAGCCTCTTTTTTTTTTTTTTTTAAAGATAAGGTCCTGTCAAGTCACCCAAAGTTGACTTGATCTTGTGATCCTCCTGCCTCAGCCTCCCAGACTGCTAGGGTACAGGCATGTGTCACCACACTCAGTTCATGATTTCCTTTCATTCTTTTTTTGCTTGTTTAACAGAAAAGATGAAAATGTCAGTCAATGCTACCGATTTACCTCAGTGGCATAAGCACCTGCCTGGCAGGTGCGAGGTTGTGAGTTCGATCCCCAGTACCAAAAAGGAAAGAAAAAAAGATGTCAGTCAAAATAAAGGACAGAATAGAAACAGTCAACAAGTAAAATTTTGGTTTTTTTCTGAATCTTTGCTTCCTAGCAGCACTTCAGGAGAAAGCACAGTGCCGTGTTGAGCAGTTTCCCCGTTCCGTGAGGTCCGCACAGGGGAAGAGCAGAGGGCGTGCGGATCACCTGTCACCTCACCTGTGTGGCACGCGGTCACGCCAAGGCTCAACGTCCTTGGGTACGAAGACCCTGAAGAAATGTCACAGTGCCTCTGAGGAGGGAGGCACAAAGGGCGAAAGTCCCACAACAGTGCCCCAATTTGCACATAATTTAGGGTTCCCCAAGAATTTTCCATCGTATAATGTTCCTTAATTTTCATAAAGTTGGTCATCCTTTGAGGTCTGTAGTTGAATTTGAGGTCCACCTGCCTCTTCACCCTGCTCACTTTTCCATCCATCTATCCATCCATCCATTCACCCATCCAAGCATTTATCCATCCATCCATGCATCCATTCATCCATCCACCCATACACCCATCCATCCCGTCCATTCATCCATCCATTCGCCCATCCCTCCATCCCTCCATCCATTCATCCACCCATCCATCCATCCATCCATCCATCTGTCCATCCGTCCATCCATCCGTCCATTCATCCATCCATCCCTCCATCCCTCCATCCATCCATCATCTGTTCATCCGTCTCCCACTGCCTGTGTCCCCAGCACGTGCTCAGTCTGCAGCACACACCGCACACTGGGGCAGCCCTGGTGCTGTGGGGAGGAGGGGGGCGCAGATGATCGCCATGCGTTGCACACACTTTGAGGAAGAGGGGCGACTCTGCACCCGGCTGCCTGTGAGCTGCAGCCAGGGGATGGAGGAGGAGACGCTCATGGATTTCATGTGAAACACCGCAGGGACTCAGATGTCCCTTCAGACAGGAAGGTAAATGTGACTTGGAGAGAAGGCCGCACAATCGGCTTGTGGAAGTGGGGAGCAATATTTTCTAAAGAATGTAACATCTACTACCCAAGTTTTATTGAGTGCCACACATGTTAATGTGTATAGTGCGCACATACACACGCATGCCCACATGTGTAAGGCTTTTATGCTATGTTTCCTGTGTCTGCACTGAGCCCCGAGAGACTGAGGCCCACGTCTGTACACCTCGAGTCACGTCTCGTGTACTTATCTCCGAATACCCAATGTTTATGTAGTCACGCGCATCATACAGATGTTCGATAAGCGAATCAACAACTGAGAACTAGGCGCTGGAGAGGCTCAGGAAGGGCACACAGAGACCCAGCCCCGCCTCGGGGAGCACTGTCTGTTGGAACACGGCTGAGACAGCGAGAGTAGAGCCCGCGAGGACCCAGCACAGCACAGTCTGGAAGCTGGAGGGCGGCTGGACGACAGCGGCTGGACTGTGGAAGCTGGGCCAGTGCGGAGCGAGGAGAACCAGCGTCGCGGGACAGCGACTCCGCAGCAACGAGCCCGGCACCCAGAGCTGCGTGAGCTGGGAGCCGAATGGGAATAAGCACAGGCGAGCAGAGCGCGAGTTTCTCTGGGGTCAGAGCGCAGTCTCTGTCCCGACTTGATCAGCAAGCAGAAGCTCCTCCTGCACCCAGCAGAGGGGCGGCACCCGAGCCACCAGGGGCAGACAGCGAGGAGCAGGCTGGTCTCCAGCTGTCCGCCTTGCTCACCCCTGAGGACAGCAGCTGTAAGGCCCCAGCAGATCAGAACTTCAGCTACGCCAATAGCAACGGGGGCACTGGAGGACAGTAATGATGCCTTCACTTCCATGGTGGAAATACGTCCACCTGAGCGTTCTGCACCGTCAGAGTTTGGAACTAGACTGTCTCTCAAAACCTTGTTTGTTGAAAACTTGGCCCTTACCAAGCGGCATCATTGGAAAATGATGGAAATAGAAGCAGGTAGGGCCTGGTGGGAGAGGGGTCCTTGAGGTGTGCCTCTGAAGGTATATTTTGTCCCAGATTCTGTCCTTCTCTTTTTTTGAATGCTTCCAGCAGCCCTAAGATGAGCCAATTTGCTCTGCCAAACCCCAGAAATCATGGGGTCTGTTCACCACAGACTGAACCTCTTAAACCACAAGCCAAGAATGTCTTTCCTCCTTTAAAGTGTGTTTCTCAGGTATCGCATCAAGGCTGGAATGCTAACAGAAAATGGGGTACCAAGAAATGGGGCTAGTGCCATGACTATGCCTGATGGCACTGTTCAGAAATTTTTGGAAATGGTTTGAGGAAGGAATTTGGAAAAGTATAGAAAAGTGGATTACAATGTTACGAACTGAGCTCAAGGGGAGATTCTGATGTGTGCTGATGGACAGCGGGACACTAAGGGCCAGGCTCGGGAGCTTTCGGACGGGGACAGGGCTGCACTGGGAGCTGGACAGGAGGCTGCTCACGGTCCATGCTGACGAGGAACTGGTCTACGTTCAGCGTGTGACCTGACACTGTCTGAGGCTGGGTTTACAGGTGATGAACTGGTTTATCTGGCAGGGGACATTTCAAGACAGCACAACATTCAGGCTGCGGCATGGATTTTGCCTGCTGCTTTCAACCAAATTTAACAAGAAAAATAGGAGCAAAATGCAGAACAGAAACGTTTAAAAACTTGTAATTTGACTAGAAAAAGTGTGTAAAGTTGAGGCCAAAAATGTGTGGGTAGGCCAAGAGATCACAAGTTCAAATCCAGCTTAAGCAACCTAACAAGACCCTGCCTCAGAATCACAAGTGAGGAGGGACTGGAGATGTGGCCCCATGGAGAGCACACGTGAGTGCAGTCCCCAGTACTGCAGTGGAGGAGAGGAGGAGGACGAAGAGGGAGAGCAGGAGCCAGGGCCAGACTCTGCCCTGGGACATGGACAGCTGCCCTGAATCTCAGGAACGGCCAGACCCCAGACCTTGCAGGCTTGAGGGTGGGAAGTCTTGACTTTGAGAAGAGTTCGGGGATGTCCTGCTCTCATGGGGTCCCCTAAGGAGATATTTCCCAGGGGTTGTTTCTCCAAGTTCAGCCCTCCAAGGGACTCGGGTCACTGCAACCATGGCCCGAGAGGGCAGTACCTCAAATTGGTGGCAGCCATCGGTGTCATCCATGTAATGACGGTTGTGTGGGGATGCAGAATGCTAGAGTTGTGAGGTTACAGAGGCGACTGTCTAGATTTCAGGGAAGATGGGGAGGTCAGGCAGTGTATGGCAGGGTAAAAATCCCTGTGGGCACCCCCTGTGAGGGCGATGCGTGAAGCTGTGAGTGAGGTCAAAACTGCATCTCCAGGAAGTTAGAGGTGCCAGGAGCGCGGAACATCCGCCGAGGAGAGCAGCAGGCAGCGAGCAGAGTGAGGCCAAGAGGGGGCCACGTGGGCTGCCGCCAGCAAGGCTGCCTTGGCTGAGCGCGGTCCTACCGGCGTGGGCCCCAGCTGCCGGACACAGAGCTACAGGAGCTGGTGCTTGCCTGCTGGCTTTCTCTCTTGCTTTGGTCCCATCCCTTCTTTCCATTCCTCACTTCGGAATGAAGACATTTACATTGTACCGTTGTAGCTCGGGAGTATGTAACTTGTCAGCCGACCGCGGGGACGGAAGGCAAAGGGCACCGCTGATCGAGGCAACAGCCTTGAAAGGTCCTTTAACGGCTACGCCGGACTGAAGAGTACCCCCAAAGTTCCTACCAGTCCCGGCTCCCCTGGGGGCGACTGCCATGGCTGTGTCTGCTCCGCGACTCAGGCACTGCGGATGTGACGTCATTAAGAGATAAAGCTCCCAAGAGAGGGCTGAGCCGGAGGTCTCCGCCCTCCTGAGTGGACCGGGCGCCCTCTGCCAGCACTTAACAGGCGTCCATCCCACTTGTCCTTCTGTCCCGTGAGGACGCAGCGCGGGGCCCTCACCAGGTGCCAGGTGCCTGCACGGTGACTCAACCTTCTCGGCCTTTGGACTGTGAGACACAGTCACGCGGGAGTCTGCTATGGCAGTGAAAATGGACTGAGACACAGTGCGTGTCACTCAGTGAGGTTCCAGCCGTTCTGACAAACGACTGAGAAAGCTGACTTGCAGAGGGACAGCTTTACTTCGGCTCCTGGTTTCAGAGGTCTCGGTCCAAGGCTGGTGGGCTCCTCTGCTCTGTGCTTAGATGGGGCAGGGCAACGTGGTGGGAGGGGCGTGGGGTGGAGGAGACTGCTCCATCGAGGCAGCCAGGAAGCAGAGAGGAGAAAGGGGGGACAGGCACAGACGTGGCCCCCAAGGACATGTCCCCAAGAGCCCCTCCCTTCAACTGGCCCCACTCCTGGGTTTCCATCACTTCCTGATGGCCATCAAATTAGGAACATGTCCGTGGATTCGTCCAGCCGTGAGGTCAGAGCCCAGAGGAGCCGACCTCTCGCCACCTCACCACTTGGCTACGCTGGGCCTGGGCCCTCAGTGCGGGGCCTTTGGGCATCCAGATCATAACGGACTTTCTGGGAAATAAGATCCTTGCAGGTGGACCCAGCTGAGATGCGATCACCCAGGGCGGGGACCCGGAGTACGCCGGGGGTCCGCATCAGAAGAGAGACCTGGGGAAGGAAGAAGGCCAGGGCAGGCGCAGGTGGAGCCTGGAGAGTCGCCCACTGCACCCGGAGCACAGGGAGGCAGGGACGGCCCTGCCGACAGCTAGGTTCCAGGCTTCGGGGTTCAGTGGACGGGACGCGGGAGGGCTGACTTCCGTCCCCCAGGCCACGTCTGCTGCACTTTGTTAAGCAGCCCCAGGAAGCAGATTCAGTACGGAAGGAGAAGGAGATAAACTCTCAGGGTGTCCAGCCTTCCTGCTGAGCCCGCCTGGGGGCCGGCCCTGCTCAGGCAGAGACCACGTGCGGCCCCTTTCCTTTCTGCAGGGACAGTCCCTGCGTGGATGGGGCAAGCCAGGCAGCTCGTTCACCTCCTCCTCCTACCCCGTCCCCCACGCGAGCCTTGCTGGTCAGCCCTGGGGCCTGACTGCCACTGCCCTTGGGGCTCAGTGTCAATACCCCAGACTCTGTCACCACGCCCATCTCTTCTTGGGCTTCAGGCTCCGAGCTGAGCACAGCCCTGGGTCAATGTGTCCCAAGGCTGTACTGGGCCAGCACCCACGTCCAGGTGCATTTTCAGAGGCACGGGGACTGACCCGCGTTTCCCACACAGGGGCCCAGCTGCACAGAGCGGATTCTCTCAGCTTGCAGGGTTCAAGCTCTGCGGGGGCCTGGTCCACCCTCCCGGATGGACGGTGGAGCCGGAGGTTTGGTGGAGTGGACTTTGGAGGCCTTGGTTGCCCTGGACATCCAGTCTGTCGTGAGCCGGCCTTAAAGGCACAGATGCCTCTGGGAGCAGAGGACCCTGTCCTCGCCCCGGCCTGCTGCGCCCAAGGCTGGCCGTGCTCCACGCCGGCCGACGAGGGGGGGCATGTCCCGCACCTCACTCTCCTGCTGAGGGTGCAGGGAGGCGCCCCGCACACCGCGCGCCCCACCTCGCAGCGTGGGACCAGGCCAGGACGGGGCCCCACACACCCAGCTGCGGGCACCTTCCCGGGAACCCGGTTGTCACCGAGCTCCGCGGTGGGCTCCATCACGGTGGGCCGTGATGCTGACCACAGCTCGCTCCGCCAGGCATGCGTGGGTGTCGCTGCCATCACTGTGGCGTTCAGCGCACCTCTCCTGCAGCCACTCTCTCCCTGGAGGCGCAGGGCTGCCCAGCCACACATCCCTGTGGGGTTCAGTCCCTTCCACCAGAACTGTGTGTCCCCGCTGATGGCCAAGACCCCCGCAGGAAGCCGGGGACGTCGGGACTCCATCTTAGTGGCCCAGTTTGTCACCCCACCGCGCTTCTCTTTCACCCTTTCACAGTTGGGGCAACTGAGTCTCCATTAAGAGCTGCCGCGGGGCTCCCCTTTCCCAAACGTGGGCCAGGAAGGATTTTGTTTTTCTCACGGTGCCGCATGCTGCTGGCCTCTCTGCTGGCCTGGGCTGGGGTCACCAAAGCCCCGGGCTGCAGGGGCAGGGCCCCCTCATCCCAGCTGTCAGTCAAGTCACCTTGTCCTTTCTCTGTGGCACAGAGCAAGCGTAGAGGCACTCAGGACGCAGCCCAGGGTTGGAATGTCACTCGCTGCCTGACGGCTTGCTCGGGGAGGTGGGGAGCCAGGCTGCAGGACGGGCTCAGCTCCGCCCTCTGTCCTCAGGGTACTGCTCGCTCCAGCCCTGTGCCCTGGGTGGATGAGTCTGATGGGGGGATGGGGCTGGGGACAACCAGAGGCCAAGTCCAGCAGCAAAGCCATAGATAAGCGGGGCTGTGGGAACCACAGAATTCATCCTGGGCCAGCGTGGCCATCGGAGGGCGGTTCTGGGTTCCAGCCCGGCACTGTGTACTTCTGCTCTGGATGGGGCTCGGATCCCAGGAATCAGGGTCCTCAGGAGCAAAAGTGAGAAGGTGCTGAGGGGCATCTCCACGGCGCACGGCAGGCGAGGCTGCCTGCATGAGCTCAGGACACCGTGGCAGCGATGAGGGCGCCGGGTCACGCTGTCCCCACTGCCCAGGAGCCCGAGCCCCAGGGGGGCTGGAGACTCAGGAACACAGTGGTGTCGCAGCAGTGCGGTGACAGAAGGAGGGGGTGGCTCAGGGAGCTCCTGTGGACCAGAGACACTGGGCAGGAGGGGGCAGACGTGTGCATGCATCTCTGCCTTCCCCGCTCCCTCCGCGCCCAGAGTCCGGGTCGCCACTGCCCCTTCTCACTCGGTGTGGGAACTCTTTCCTCAAGGTCCAGCCTCTGGCTGTTCCGCATGGCCACGGCCCCCCGGGTGCCTGAGACAGCGGCAGACACAACTTGCTCCCCAACTGCAAGTGGTTTCTGGTGTCACAGGAAGTTCTGAGTCCTGTC
Organism: Dasyprocta punctata; assembly: GCA_004363535.1. Taxonomy (NCBI): domain Eukaryota; kingdom Metazoa; phylum Chordata; class Mammalia; order Rodentia; family Dasyproctidae; genus Dasyprocta; species Dasyprocta punctata. The sequence goes on from RJWM01001258.1 coordinate 70,594, forward strand.
CATCATGGAAGAGAGGGACACCCCAGGAGTTGTGGTCGCCGTGGACACCGAGATGGGATGAGGAGGCTTCGTGGTGCCTCCCAGCCCCTGCCCGGGAGGATCTCCTGCTTTCCTCCCAGGTCCCACCTTTCCTGGATCCCAGCTCACTGGCATGGTGGCTGTGGAGGAGGAAGTGACCGGACCCTGTGCAGGGCGGTCAGCTGGCAGGGGACACTCGAGTGTGGAGACAGCAGAGAGCCCTCGCCCGCCCAGGAAACCCAGCCCACTGCAGTGCGCGCTTCCCCCTTCTTCAGCACTGCAGAGCTGGAAGCCAGGCGGCGCGTTCAGCGTTCACTGTCACCAAGGACTGAGCGGCAGGGCAGGGAGGAGAGGGAGGGAGGCCACCCCTGGACCCCAGAGGCGCTGCGCTGTGGGCTGTGGCGGAGCCAGGGTGGACGCCAGATCTTTGTCCTTCTTTTGGTCTGGGCCCCTTCTCCTCCTCTCTCCAGCTGACTTAACTTTAAGGGGATCTGGGATTATACCAGCTTCCCCACCTGGGTCTGGGCAAGCTCACTATTTCAAAGTTTGTAACCTTAGCGCCTTCAGCAAAGTCCCGTTCACCACATAACACAAAGTAGTCACAAGTCCTGGAGACCTGTGGGGTCCGTGTGCCAGCTGCTCTGGCAGGATAACACATCTACTGCTGAGAGCAGAGTCAGAGGCCCCTTCTGAAGAGTGGCAGATTCAGTAAAAATGTCTGTACAGGCATGGGGCCATACACCTGTAATCCCAGTCCCGCAGGCTCAGGCAAAAAGATTGCAGATTTAAGCCCAGCCTAGGCAATTTAGTGATGTAGTGAGACTCTGTCTCACCGTGAAAAATTAAAATAAATGGCTGGGAATTTAGCTCAGCGGCACAAGCGCCTGCCTGGCAAGAGAGAGGTCATGAGTTCGATCCCCGGTACAAATAATAGTAAAATAAATATAAAATAAAATAAATAAAAATCAAAAAGGGCTGGGAATGTAGCTCAGTGCAAAGGCCCTGGGTTCAGTCCTCAGTAACACACGCACATACAAAACAACAGCCTTACACAGCATCACACATCAGAAAAAGCAGGCAGGCTCTCCCACGCCAGCGGGTCACTCAGGTCTCCACGGGGGACAACAGGGCAGGGCCATCCTGCTCCTGCCCACGTCCCCTCCACTCCGGGGGAGACAAGCAGGCTTCCTGGACTTGAGATCCGGAATGTAAGGTCCAGGATGTGTCGTTTCTACACCGAGGCGGGGCGGCGCCCAAGGTCTCAGGCCAACAGCAATTCTCCAACCTGCCAGAGACAGGACACGCAGCTCACCTCTCTCGAGAGCGGGCTGGACGCTGCCCACCCCTGCCCAGGGCTGTGAGAGCAGAGTGAGAGGTGGGGCCACACCCTGCCCAGCAGGGCACGAGGGCTCTGCACAGAGCGCAGACCCCAAGAGGGCAGGCGGCAGGGCCGGGGGTCGCCGCGGTCCCCAGCCTCCCTGCGAACAGTGCCGGCTGCAGGGGAGGGGCACGCTCACCCTCGGGTGTGGGGCTCACCCTCGCTTTACACGGGGGTGCGGGGTGTGGCGCACCCACTGCCCACGAGGTAGGATGCATGGCCTGCCCTCCTCCTACTAGAAAGCAGCGACACAGACCACGTTTCTCCAGCCCCTCTGCGCCCAGCCCCCTCGCCTCCAGCGTGAGGTCGCATCACACGCAGAGAACTTCAGAACAACCACCGGCGTGCACACAGACGCTGCACAACGGGAACCATTCCGAGGACAGTGAGACTGAGAGGCCGCCTCGTGGGGGCCGCCCCGAGACACCCCACCAAGAGTACGTCTCTCACAACAACTGCAATGGCTTAATGGTCCCCATGTTTCAAGGAGATAAAAGTAAAATCCAAAACTTTGTAGATGTCTTGAGAAGTCCCAGTTGTCACCTTGCAGTCGGGAAGCCTGGCACGTGCCTTCCCCTGCCATCGCCGCGGCGGGATCCGAGGCTCTCGGCCAAGTCCAGGACTCCTCCTGGCCCTGCACCACAGCGAGACCCGGACCAGAAGCTAGGCGGCGGCAGGGCGAGGCCAGGCGAGCCGGTGCCCGGGAGCAGGGTGGGCGGCATTCGAAGGTGCTCCCGGCTGCTCGGCTGTCTTTGGGGAGGGCTGAGTCTCCCCTCCTGGTCCCACAGAGCCACGCCGAGGGCTCCACGCCCCGGACACACACACTGCAGCCGCACTTGGCACAGGGGCTCCGCGAGGTGCTGCCCTCCGTGCTTCCCCGGCGCTTCCCCGTCTGCCGGAGCGTGTGCTGGGGAGGAGCACACCGGCGGGTGACGATGGCGAGGGCCGCTCAGCGTGGAGACGCCTCCCCTCCCGGAAGTGCGAGCTTTGCATTCCCAGCACAGTCCGGCTACGTGAACGCAGGAGGAGCACGTGGGGTGTGGGGACTGGGAGTGGCCCGAGGCCACGGCAGAGGAACCTGGGAAGGGCTGAGTAGGAACACACACCTGGGGCCAAAGGAAAGGAAGGGAGGGTGACAGAAAAGCTAGCGATGTAACCGCAGCCTCGAGTGGACAGCGAGGAGACTTAGCTCAAACCGAACCCCGCCCCCAGGAGCCAGCGGCAAGTGGGGAGGAGGGAGACGGGGTCGAGGACCAGGGGCCCGATTGCCAGCACAGGGACAGTCATGCTGGAGACGTTCAAGCGCTAGGAGCAGAACACTGGGAAATGAACCCGAGCAGGCTGTCACTGTCGGATCCTGGGCCCGCTGCGGAGAGCACAGGAGGACGGCTGGCCCGCGCCGCCAGCCTAACCCAGCGGAGACACAGCCGGAACGCAGGACGGGGCTTCCGATGCGAAAACATCAATTCCCCAGCGCCGCAGATGCAGCTCCACGCTTAAACTCGGAAGTGTTCTCGGAAATTAAATACCGTAACTGGTCACCTTCCTCACTGTTATTATCTGGCTCTAAAATCTCGGATTATCATTAACAATTTTTAGAGAGTATTTCGGGAACCGGAAGATGGACCATCTATGCTTGCACCGGTGAGCTCGCATTCACTGCGCTGGCGGGCTCTCTACTGAGCTGGACACGGAAGTACGAACTGGTAAGGAAAACCGCGCAGGCCGCTCTGCAGAAGCCCGCACTGACTGAGGGTGCAGCACGCAGAGGACACCACTGGAGCTCCGGGAAGAGGCAGAGCCCCACAGAACCGTGTGCTATTCTTTACTGCAGCGCAAGAACACAAAATGGAATTATTGCAGAAATTCTGCTGGAATCATGGAAACACCTCGTCCTTACTTATACCACGTGTCTGTATCAACTCCAGGTGAATTTCTGCAGCAACAAAGTCATAAAAGAATGAGGGCAAGAAAATTTTATGTACACAAAAATTTGTCGTGAAAACATGTTGTAAACATAGCATCAAAGTAGGGACACTGAGGACATTTCTGAAGGATTTGACAACCTAGAGTTTTCGTACCTTTTTAATGTTTAATGGCTAGGTGAGCGGAAGTGATCACCAAGGAGAAACATTTAAAATCCACGCGGTACTCAAAGGCTATTAACGGGAAACAAAGCGTCTCCGGGGAAGGAAGGACTGCGGTTGCCAAGGCAGTGGCAGGAAACTGGCCAGCGTAGGCCAGGCCGTCAGCGCAGGGAAACCGGCCAGCCTCGTGGGAAACCAGAGGACCGCAGCTCTAAAGCCAGATGCCATTGTTCAAATACTCAAAATGGAAAAATTTAACAAAAATCAATACTAAAGTCGTCAACTGTAGACAGGAATTAGCATGTGTTCGCCTACCTTGTGGGTGGTGCGTCTGTTGTGTGAAATTCCTGGTACACACATTTGCCCAGTGTCCCAGCTGCCTTACAGATCGCCTTTGGGTCCGCAATTTCATTTCATGGCTTTTCTCTCTAAGGAAATAATCAGATACATATACTAAAATTTGGGCCCGGGATATAAATTGTAACTTTTACATCAAACCTGGGGTGAGAGGACTAGCTTACAATGAGAGAATAGCTTAAAATGGGTCCGTTAAAATGAAGAGCCATACATTTATATAAAGGGCCACTGAGTAATCCTCAGAATCATTTCAGAGCAGCGTTGGGTGGTGAAATTCCCAGATGCAACACCAAGTGAGAGCCGCAAGGTCACTGTTCCACGCTGTCAAAATGAGCTTTGTTTTCTAATCAGCACCCATTTGCTTCTCTGCAGGAACCAAGCCTCTAGCAAATTTATCCCCAGCCAGGGGGCGAAGGAGGAAGAGAGGCAGGACACAGACTTGGTCTGGACTGGGGGGCAGGGGTCTTGCCTCTGGTGGACGAAGAGCCCTGTGTATTTGGTTCACCTCGTTTTGTTTACTTAGACAGGGGGGCAAGCGATCAGGGCAGAAGAAGAGTCGCCGCCTCCTGCTGTCTCCGGCACGCGCCCAGGTGAACAGTCAGGCCGCAGCTGCGCTGCTCTGCCCCAGAACTCGCACGCGCTAGCGTGACTCCACCGGAGGCGCACAGCTCATCGCCCGCGCGCTTTGCGCTCACAGAGGAGGTCAGTTAGGCCTCGAGCCTCCTTGCCGGCCTCTCACACTTTTCCAATTAAGAGAGTCATGCGCAATATAATTCATTAAATAGACTCCGAGGAAGCCTGGCGCCGTGCGCGGGCCCTGCACCAGCCCGTGAGGTGCCCCGAGGTGACACTCTACACGCAGGGGCTCAGACCCGTCTCCTCCGGGCCTGTGCCGGGGCACAGCGCCGGGCAGCGCGGCCTCCCCACCGGGTGCCCTGCGTCTCTGAGACGCCTGTCCCTCTGCTCACTCTGGTTTCCAAAAGACGCCTGTCCCTCTCCTAGCACCCCGCCCATGGAGAGGCGCTCAGCTACGCCTCGCGCTGTGCCGGGGGCTTGCAGGGGTGAGAGGCAGTGGTTGCAGACCAGGAAGCCCACGCTGAAGACAGCGGCACCGGGCCTCGGGAGGGGTCGGAGAGAGGCCCGGGCTTCTTTAAGCCAGGAAACACCCACAGAGACCACAGAGGGCTTCTTTGGGGTCTGGGGTTTTCTGCCACCTTGTTCCTGGGTCCTCCTGGGCGAAGGCTACAGACCGCACTGCCCAGCAGCAGCCCCGGAGGCTCCCTTATCCAGTTGGGCACACAGTGACTTAAATACCTGTTTCCGTGTTTGCCAGCTGGCTAACCCGAAAGTGACCCCCTGCTCCTGCTTCCCTCCTCCTCCCACGTCCTGTGTCGTGGGCTCCTCCTGCGTGAGCAGGACACGTCCCTCCTCCACCCACCCAGGAACCTGGGTTTTTCAAGATCACCCTCTTCGTCGCCGTAGAGATGTTTTCAATGCTATTGTTTTTATTAATAACACACTGGAAGTAGTGTTGTAATTCCACGTGATTAATTCACAATATAATTTTTCCTCTTGCTTTAAGCCCTGCATTTTTCAAACCATCAGTTCGTGTCACAGCGGGAAGGAGCTGTGGCAGTGGTGCAGCCGCTCTCCCCAGCAGTAACCCAGTGCGGATTCTCGGCGGCGGAGTCGCGTCCTCCCTGCGTCCCGTGCAGCCGCGCCAGCCCTGCGCCTCTCAGCTGGTTTTGAAGGCACACACGGTATCCTCAGGCTGTGCTCTCTGCGGGGCAGTTCCTCCGTGTTCTTACACAAGTCCTCCAGGGCAGGGAGGACTCCGGACTCGCCCGGGGCCTCCGTCACCCCACAGGTCTGTCACTCCCAGATGTGGCATCAGGGCTGCGGCAAGCACAGGGGGCGCCCTGTCTGTGGGCAGCCTTGGTCTCGATAGCACGGTAGGCTCAGCACCGGGGCCGCGGTGCCCAGTGCCTCACTGCAGGGCGCCTGGCCGTCCCTGAGCACTGGGGGCCCTGCCGTGGCTGCACCTCAACGGCCAGGCTCTGTGCTCCCGTGTCCAGCAGGAGCAGGAGCAGGGGCACGGCGTAGGAGGCCTGCACCCACAGCTGGTAAGCACATCTCTCCACACCATCCTTTCCGAAACAGTCGGACGTGTGGAGCTGGGTGCACCCCACATCTGTGCACACACACGTCCCCCCGTAATCCACTGCCTACCGACCACTTGGCATTCGTTTTCCTTTCTTTTCTTTTCACTTTAAAAATATATAGCAACAAATGGACACTCAGGAAGGAGGAATCCCCGAGCCGCTTCAGAAAGAGGCAAGAATGATGGAAGAAGTATATTTGAAGAGAGGGGAGGGTTAGGAGGAGATCTGTGACAATGTGCCTTTTACCATAGTTAATTTGTTTCTCATAGTTAATTTGTCACCTCATTTTATGATCACATGTCACGTCTCATAGCTGATGCTAATCAGTGAGATGTAAGACCCCACAGAAGCACAGAGACTCACAGAGCTACATCCCTACCCCATCTCCGAGACCCTCAGGAAGCGCAGGGTGAGGGGAGTACCTGGGGCGGCCCACAGCAACACTGACCGTGGTCCCTGGTCATCGGGAGCTCAACGCGCGCCAGGCAGGGTGCTCGAAACTGAGCTGTATCTGACCTCGCAATGGCACGCGTGTGTCAGGACTGCATGGTCTCATCTGAAACCCCTAGCTGTGGCTGTTTCTCAGAATCCACGACCTCCAGTGGGTAACACCCATTCACCCGGGAAGGTAGCGCCACCAAATACCATGCATTACGAGACACATCCCGAGGGTTGGGCTACAGCCCACACAAATCTTGCATGCGTGCACTCAGGCAAGAGCGGACAAGTGGACAAGAAGACAGATGGCCTCTGAGGTTCCCGCTGCACTGCTGAGGCTGTGCCCTGCAAGTGTCTGCCCAGGTCAGGACCCAGGGAGGTGAGGGAGATGGAACAGCGCCCTGGAGTCTCAGCAACAGTTTCCACAGGTGATCAGAGTCCAACCTGGGGAGCCGCAGGCTGGAAGAGCTCAAACCTTCCTTGGGCAAATGTCAGGCAAGGGCTTAGAATGAAAAGGAAAAAGACTTTAGAAGGATGAAACTAGAAACTTCACTAGAAAGGTGGAGCTGCATGGTGGACACAGTTGAAGAGAGAATCGCGTCACTGGAAGGCTGGCTTCGACTCTCACGGACTCCTGAGGGGCAGCACAGAGAGGAGAAAGAGAATGGAGCCGCCACATTTAAGAGACACAGAGTATTAACATGAGAAATCAGAAGGCAGTATGAGGAAACGCAATAAATCAAATCTGTAATTTGATACAATCATAGATGCAGTGGATTTCTGATTAGAAACCTAGGAGAAAAACAGAGAGGCAGTGCTGACAAAGATAATGGCTGAGATTTTTCTAATACTTTTTGAGGATATGAATCTTCGTATTTAGGGAGCCCAATACACCTAAGAAAGGCAATTTAACACAGTCCCTACTCAGGTCCATCGCGAGGGACGGCAGAGGACAGTGAGAGACTTTTCTCCATGGACAGTGGGGAAATGGTTCCCTGGAGGGGCAAAAATGGGAGAGACGGCAGCCAGGCAGGCCACGGCACTCGAGTCCGAGCACTGGAAACCGGGCTTGGTGGAAACTAACCAGGATGCAGAATAAGACATTTCGAAAGGCCGTGGCTGACCGTTACTGAAGGAACTTTTGTGAGGTGAATTCTAGGAAGAAGGGAAAGGCCAAGAAGAGATGTTTGAGATCCAAAAAAGAATGTTTATCACACAGAACTGTAAATGTGTGGATCAGCTTAAACAAACATTAGCTATAGAAAAACAACATATAATTTGTGTCGTTAAAAATAACAACATGGAACTAAAAAACGGAATAACTGCAAACATGTAATTTATAATAAAAGTACTCTACATTTCTTGTATTATGTGCAAAGAGGGTCAATATTAGCTGTAGACTTCATTACATGGTTATAGCTTACTACTATCTTTAGGGCAATAAATAACATTATAGAAATAGAATGCATTACTCCTAAATTGAGCAAGGGAATGAGATGAGAGGGGAAAAAGTCTAAATTACTGTTTTAAATGGTAGCAACAGATTGGAAAGAGAACCTGGGAAATGGAGGAGAGGTTGAATGCATGGCATAAAATAGCAGAAAGGAATCTGAATGTATCAGAACTCACAATAAATATGAATGAATAAAATTCTTGATGAAAAGATTATTAGGCTAAATTTTTAAAATTCCAGCTGCATGCTATTTATAAAGATACAAATAAAACATAATGGTGGCATAGATAGCAAAAAGCAAAAAAGACAGAAAATATATTTCAAACAATCAAAGAAAGCTGATACAGATGTATTAAATTGGAAGACCGCTGTGGGACAAATGGCATTAGTAGAGATTTTTTAAATGCTACAACATATTGGTAAAAGGTTCAACTTGCCAGGAAACTATAACAATTCAAAACATTTTCATACTAACACAGTTTCAAAATATTTAAAACAAAAACTGACGAAATTATAAGGAAAAATTGGTAAGTCTAGCATCAGAGCAGTAGATTTAAAAATGTCTCTGTTGAACCAGACATGGAGGCCTCTTCCTGTGGTCCCAGCTACCCAGAAGCTGAGGAAGGAGAGTCTCTGGAGCCCAGACCCTCTGGAGTTAGACCTTCTCTCATCAAAACACAGAACAGCTACAACCAGTTGTAGAAATCACTGGCCAGCTAAGTGGGCAAAAACTAGTAAAGATATTAAATATTTTGCCAACACTGTTAAAAAGGTTGATGCAACAGAAATACAGAGACAGAGAATTTTTTAAGCATTCCAGTGAAATAACAATGATTATATGTTAGGAAATAAAGCAAATTGCAACACATCTGAATAAGTTAATATAATACAGACACTAGTTTCTGATTGAAAAAAAATTTTGGATTTTAAGTCACAATTTCCTTTTTCTGTCTTTTATATCTCCCACTTGGCCTATGTCTCAAAATTGGTAACATTTTGCAGTTGCTGTAAGAAATACACTTACTAAAGTTTCGTGGATCAAAATAGCATTTTTAATGGAGATTTAAAAAATACTTAGGGCTGAATAATGAAAATACTAGGTATCAGTGATTGTGGGATACAGGCAAAGTCATGATAGAGGTAAATTTATAGTCCTACATTATTATATTAGGAAAGAAAAAAACTAAAAATCAACAAGCTATCAGAATAACAGAAGAAAGCTAACATAGTAGAAGAAAGAAAATAATGAGCATAAAATGTAAGTAGGTTAAAATAAAGGTATGGAAGAAAGCCTCAACAAAGTCAGAGTTTGGTTCTTTGAAAAATATTAATAGAATTCACTAACCTCTGATAAAGGTAAAAGTCAAATAGAAATTGCATAAATGAAAGAGTAGACAATATGCATAAACAAGAGAAATTCAAAATATTATAGGAGTTATCAAGAATAAGCTTAAGGCAATCAATTTCTAAAAATGGGAGATGACAAAGTTCTTTACAAAACAGATTATCCAAACTGACTCAAGATTTTAAAATTTATTTTCAGTGAAAATTTAGATGATTTTACTGGTGAATTCTAACAAGTATTGTATGATTTCACCACAGAACTTTTCTAGGAATAAAGAAAAATAAACATTTCTCCAACTCGTGAGTGATCTACTTAACAAAATCAGCTGTGGTATTAGAAAGATGACAGAACCTCTCACACATGGGCAAAAGTTCTCAAGGACACAAATACAGAAATACTAACCAAATCATAGCAGATGGAATTTGTGTCCCACTGGAGTTTATCACAGGCTTTCAAGGTTGCCATTGCATAGAAATTGTATGGTATTAATAGAGTTATCATATAACAGTTTAAAATAGGAAAGCAATGTGCTGGTCAATCCACAGTTACAATAATTAAGACTGTATTAGACAGGGTTGACAATCAAATGGGGCAGACTGTAGATCTCAAAGGTGGAATGGTGCACATAGGAACATGACTTTGAATGGTGCAGTCGTTGCAGACAAGTGGAGACACCAGTGTACTACTGATCACCTAAAGAAACCAATAACCAGACCCCTACCTCACGCCATATACGAAGACGAAGCATCGGTAGCTCACAAGTGAAATGATTTGGTTCATTTAAGAGAAAACATAGGGTCGCATATTTGTGAGTTTCGGGTAGGAACACTGTTTTTAAGTAACACATGAAGAGGAGAAGAAAGGATAGCTCCACATAAGTGCACCCACATTGACAATTTCTGTTCATCAAGAGACTCAAAAAGTGAGGGGAAAAGCAAGTCAGAGATGGGAGAAGAGGGTGCTGCACGTGCAGCCCTCAAGGAATCTCTACCCAGATGCTAAGAACTTCCAGGAGACACCAAGGAACTCGAGGAAGAGGTGTTTGACGGCATGAGAGGCCGGGACCGGAGGATGACAGCACCCCAAAATCGTGACGTCTGAAGCCCTCCTGCAGACGCTCTGGGGAGAGGGCTGTGGAGCAAGGGGCCACCACCTTCGTCCCCGGGGTAGGACGCGAGCAGCCGATTCGGGTGCTGGCCTGAGAAACGGGCACATCGCAAAAGTAGAGTGAAAAGCACAGCAGAGAAGAACTCCGCGGCCACTGAGTCGGAACACCAGCTGTGCAGCGTCCAGTGAAGAGGCCGGTGCCCGCGGTGCAGGGTCCCCGGACACCCAGCCTGCGCCGGGATTAGGCACAGTGCCGGTTTTAATGTTAATTCCTGTATTGATTTTATACTATTAGTATTCTGATCTCTTTTATCACAGTCTTAATGAGATTAAGTTTAGCAGTCACTATCACAATCTTAATGAGATTAAATTTAGCAGTCAAAGAGATGGAGTGCACAAGAATCTGAGTGCTGAGATGACAAGGATCTGACTCCGGGCTGTGACTGTGCCTGGGGGCGTGGCCCTCCCGTGCCCTGGACTCCCGCTGCAGCTGTGGGTGAGCGGCCCCTCCACAGGCAGAGAACTGAGGTTAAGGCACGGGGGAGATCGCAACGCAGTCAGACCCCGGTACTCCCTGCTTAGAAACTCCACCAATCTGGTATCCATAGATTCTGATACAAAACTTTTGCCCCAGTTCTCATCCTTTGTTTGGTAGTTAATACGGAAGCTAGGACTTCAGGGGGAGACTGCCTTGTGACTGGATACTCATTCCGGCCAAAACAGTGTTTGGTGCTCATCAGACCATCCAGAACCAATCCACCATTGGCAGCGGGTGCCAGGGTAAAGTGAAATCCCTCACTGCTGGGATCACAAGCCCTAAAGATCAAAGAGCCGAAGGTTAAGATAAAAGCCCAAACCTATGAGATGAAAAGGGGAAAGATACACGGACAACATTACTATTTAGGGAAAATCAATTCAAAACCACAAAGAAGTTACAAAGATAGATGAGACTAAGAAAAGTTTTTTAAAGAAATGGGTGAATTACAGCAGGGTGTGGCGACACCAGTAATCCCAGCACTCTCAGAGGCTGAGGCTGAGGCATGAGGATCACAAATTTGAGCCCAGCCTGGGCAAATTAGTCACTCAGAGAGGCCCTATCTCAAAATTAAAAACAAAACAGGGCTGAGAACATAGGTCAGTGTAAAGGCCCTGGGTTCAAGTCCCAGCACTGAAGGAAGGAAGAGAAAGAGAGAGGGACTGTGATGCTGGAGTTTACCATGGGGAAGGCATGGGCCTTTGCCAGGCCCCTGGCCCACGCTGCCCACCTGGCTCAGCTCTCTCCAAGGCCACAGGTCCCTAACGGTGCTGCTGACTAACTGACCCTGTCCCTCTGCCTGAGTTCGCCAAGCACCTGGCATCTGCCCTCAGAGCCCAGGGCCCCTGGAGAGGCCCCAAAGGACACTGGGTGCAGGGGTGTGGCAGCTGGGCAGCCGTGTCACAGCAGTGCGATCCAGGCGGAGACAGGCGGGGGAGAGAAGAGCCGGCCCACCTGGTCCTGGTCCTCCCTTCTGCCCCCCAGGCCCACAGTGCCTCTGGCACTTAGGGAGGGGCAAGAGGGATGGGCAGAGCCTCCCCGGGCAGCCGCAGGGGCAGCGGTGAGAGGCCGGGGCTGCGTGCCCTCACCGCAACCCCACGGAGGTGCCGGGCGACGCCGTCCCCTGAGCCCTCTCCGGGCGTGGAGCAGCGTCTGCTCACTCTCCTCCTTTTTTAAAGATTTTTCCTGTACTAGTTCCTTTGTTTTACAAACTTCTTAGGGACTTCTCCACTTCTACACCTGGAAATTTGCTCTTCCAAAGGAAAATGTAAGAGTGTGTGTGTGTGTGTGTGTGTGTGTGTGTGTGTGCGCACACACACATGGAGTCTGTTTTAAATGAAGGCTAGGGATAAAAGAAGGAAAAAGTTCCTCACATTTTCCAGAAGACCCAGTTCCTGCCCTGGGATCCCCTCCTGTCTCCGCAACCCTACACCCCGTCGTTTTCGATGCAAACATGCGTGACTTCCTTTCCACCTCCACGCTGGTGTCATATGAAGAAAGCCTGCAGGCTTAGGGGCGAGAGCTGAGACTCACTGAGACAGGCAGGAAGTCTCTGCTGCTTCTTCCTTTGATTTATTTATTTATTTATTATTTTTGGTACTGAGAATCAAACTCTGGACCTTGCGCTTGCCAGGCAGGTACTGTGCCGCTGAGTTATATCCCCAGCCCCTGCCGCTCCTTCCTTTAAATAAAATAGGACTTGAAGTGCTGGGATTTCTCAGCCGCATACCAGATAACACAAAACCACCTGAGCCAAAATGAGAAGTCCTGCAAAAAGATCACACTGGGTGGTTACCATCTCTGAAAAACCCTGACTTTGACAAGCTGGTTGTGGTGAGGGTGGAGGAGGCCCTGAGCTTGGTGACTGGAGCCTCTGCAAAGCTCTGTGACATCGGCTTGCTGGTTCGGGGACTCGGTGACCGGCAGGCCTGGCTCGCATGTGTCTTGGGCAGCCGTTCTCCCCAAGCTTGTGGGGGCTGCGTTAAATGCCTCACTGGCAGCGTCTCTGAAGTGTGTGAGAGCTTCGCACCTCAGACCACACAGCCCTCAGCTAGCAGCGCCCCTGGAGCGAGGTCAGCGGGGTTCCCTCAGGTTTAAATCTCACCCTGCCCTGAGCTCCACATGTCGAGATCAAAACATGCGGTGTTTACACCTTTAAAAAAGCAGTGCAAGACACACGACTGTTTGTGTCCCTGACTGCGCTGTCCTGGCTGCCTTGATGTCCTGAATGGATTCAACACGCTTCCCTTTCGTGGTCACTTTGACTTTGTGGGGAGGAGCTAGAAGCACCAGATCGGGTGGACAAGGAGGACGAGGACACAGGGTCCTGTTTTTACAAGCTGCCTCTCCATTGGGTGGTGCTCGGCACAGTCACCGTAACTTTTATCACATCTCATTCACTTTTTCCCTCAGGAAAGAGGACCGCGGAGCGCTCTGGGAAGAGGCGAGAATGACGTGTTCTCGAAGGGGCATGGCATCGCAAAGGGTTTAATGACAATACGTCTTTGACTGTAACACATTTGAAAACTTTAAACCTGCCCCGGGCAGTCTGATCCCATCTCTCCAGGGCGCTCCTGTGGGCTCCCGAGCAGAGCTCTGCCCACCACACGCCCACAGAACGCTGGATCTGAGGCCACACATCCGACCCACACAGGCCCACCGAGTTGGGGACTGTTCCTTATCAAAAGTCCCTCGCCTGGACGGTCACGATAATGCCACCTGCAGCACTGATCCGTGTGAAGATTAAATGAAATCACACTTGAAAGCCACGCTCAGTGCTTGATAGCCAGTAAAAAAAATCAATAAATGGAAGTAATTCCTATTATGATGCATTCCTATGAAAGACCTACTGCAGTGCTTGCCTGTGAAATTCCTATTCTAACGCATTATAATCACTATGGAAAGTCATTCAGTGACATTCTGCCACTCCCTTTGGCCCGCCCTGGACAGGAGGTGGTGTGACTGCTGGGGTCCAGGGTCAGGACTACATTTTCAAGCCTTGGGAGCTGCACAAGGACCCAGGCTTTGCCCAGCAGCAGAGGAAGCTACCGGATGCTTCTGAAGAGCAGGGAGACGAGGTGGCAGTGCTGTGGCGAGGGGACACGTAGAGACCAGTGGCAGCGGTGCGGGGCCAGGCAGGAGCGCAGAGCCTGGTGGACAGGTGCCCGACACAGTGGCCGAGGCCCCACTCACAGACGTGGACGTGGGACGGGCAGTGGGGCAATCCACTCCCGGGGAGACTAAGTGAAGACGAGAGCCGTCGGGCCAAACCCAGGTAGCCTCAGCCCCGAGAGGGACACAAGCCGGGGATTCCCGACAGCCGAGCTGCCCCTGGAGAATCCGGACCCGGGAGGCCGAGAACACAGCCACGGGTCCAGGTGATTGGAGCCACGCGGGATCCCCACTCCAGCTGCACCTCGTGGGCTGCTCCAGAACCAGGCAGGGAGCAGCGTCTGCAGAGAAGAATCTCAGCCCCGCGTGCCCGAAGTCGGAAACCACACCTCTGCCAGCGCCAGGGCCTGGGTGCGTGCTCGGGCCGAGAGGCGGCAGCCGGAGGACCCTCACCCCACACAGAAATGCGTGAGGGTGGACAGCTTGCAGAGCTGAACACCACACATGTGTCTGCACGCCTGTGCGTGTGCATGTGCGGGTGTGACGTGTTCGCATGTGGCGGCTGCCCAGAGCCACCGAGCCCCGTGGAAGTGACTCACCGCCGTCTCCTCCCCACCCACCGGCTTTGTTCATGTTTCCTTATATAGGCATCCGTGTCTCGCTGGGGGAAACCAGGGCGTCCGGTAATTATACACACCACCTCCTACGCTCACAGACCCGCTCTCAATGAACACCAAAACAATAATAAAACAGCCCAACGCCACAAAGAAAACACTACTTTACACAAGAATCAGACCTTCTGCCAGCCCCCTTTTGCCCACACACTGGGAAAGCCGGTCTGGGAGGGAAGGACACAGACTGTGTCCAGGAAACCCTGCCGGCGTCCCCCGTGCTGCCAACAGAGGGACCTTCCAACCACCTCACCGGCCACTCGGCCCTGCCACGAGGCCAGTCCACTCCCCCGCCCCCAAAACACTTCCCTGTGGTGCCTCGGGTGGACACACACCGAAGCCAAGTACAAGGCGGGAGCAGGGCTGAGTGTCCACACGCCGGCTCCCCACGAGGAAGCCGCTCCACGCGCTCGGCAGCGAACGCTCGCGGTGTGGACTTTCTCAGGTGCGCCATGCAGGACTCACGCCGCTGGCTCTGCCAACAAACCCAGCTGATGGACAAGTCTCGTGGCATGGAACTCGACTGTAAGTCGGGGATCTACTGTACTGCAAATGTGCACCAATAAAAACAAAAATTTAAAAATAAAGAAATTCTCAGACCGGATTTAACTGGCCTAATACCTTTGTAGGGAAGCACTCTCAAATAGAAACGTCAGTTTCTCACTGAGATCAGATCACCTTCAGTACAAAACTGCCTGGCATTTAATCCCTTGGGTAATTTGGACAGTTGAATTGCACATTTTGGAACGGAAGCCGTGCCCCTGCTTTTCTCATTTCCCAGGGCCCCAGCTTTCCTTGGAGAAACTGGTCAAGGGGATTTAAAAGTTTAAAAGACAGAACAGTTATAAAAAGGCAGGATGCTCTCAAAAACATGCCGGCATGTAAAACTGGGCACGATGCCTGCTACGGCCCGGCGAGGGAGGCTGCGGGGCTGCTGGGGGGCAGTGGGGAGATGGTGGAGGGAGCGTCGCGCCGGGCCCCCAGGCTGGGGTGCGCGCCTCGGGGACACTGACGGGGAGGACAGTCCTGCTCTGCAGTGGGAGAAGCGTGAGCCCAATGGAGGAGCGCTTCACCCCTGCCGCCACGCCCTCCCCCGCCCCAACCTGCGGGCTGTGCAGGTGGCCCTGAGGCTTAGCCACGGGGCCTGCTGCACAGGCGAAGAGGGTCAGAGCAGCTCCCGGGCAGGGGGGGGAGCATTGGCTGGGAGCATGGACCGGACAAGGAGGCTCACCCTGGGGACCCCACAGCCTCAGCGGGGTTCACAGAAGCCTGGCTGCTGCACGGCCCCAGCCCTGCAGGTGCACGGTGACTGCTCAACGCCCAGCATCCCACGCACAAGGCGATTGGCTCCTAACCCCAGAGCAGCCAACGGCAACGTGCGGGGAAGACTCAGACCAGCACTCAGAGCGGGCTTCTGGGATAACCCTGACACCCGAGACTCAGCACTTTCAGGCCCTCATCAGAGCAGGCCAGAGGGGAACCATCTGCAGGGAACAGACCCTATGTCTCTTCCAAAAGAGCACAAAACTCCAGAGCCAGGCAGCCTTGGCCCTGCGGCCGTAGGTCCTTCGTGGCACAGCCACGGTTTCCCCGGGTGATTTACGGATGGACAAACGTGGTTCTCGCACAGGCCACAGCGACCTGGGTGAGTGACGCCTCGGCTGCCTGTGAGGAATTAAGGGGTGGAAACTTGGTCAGACTCCGGTATTTGGGGGCCTTTGGGGTGATCATCTGGGGGTCAGATGAGGTCTTTGAGGAGCCCAGTGATCAAGGCCTGTGGCACTTGTGCGCCTTCCCCACCTCTCACCGGCAGGTCCTGTGCCGCACCTGGACGCTGGCCCAGCGCTGGGCCTCAGAACCAGACGCCCAAAGCACCCCTTTCCTTTATAACTCACCCGGCCCGTGTCTGCCTCTACTGAACACGGACCCCGCAGGCAGGAAGGGCAGGGTGCCGCAGGCGAGCTGCACCCTCGTCTCATACTCAGAGCTGCCAGGCGTGGTGCCCACCCCCCAGGGGCCACAGAGCACCCCACAAAGGCAAAGGAGGCCCGGGAGACAGGAACAGAGAAGGAGGTGAGGAGCCTGGGGCCATGCCTTCAGGCACACCCGGCACCAAAGTGGGCCAGGCTCCAGAGGACGATGAATATTTGATGGGTTTCCATGGGCATTTAGCTGCTAGCACCAGCTGGGAGTCATCTAAGCCAGTTTACTCTCAATTTTACTAGTCCTCAGCCACCAAAAGTGGTCAAAGTCCATGGCGGTTCTGGTCCAGACGGCGCCTTCTGAAGCCCCAACTTGCTCTAGAGAGCGTGAGGCAGCCCCGTCCTTCATCGACTTCCCGAGAGCAGGGCGTCTCCCAGACAGCCTTCTGAGCGGAGGGCCAGGGTTCGGGCTGCTTCCCCACCGACCCGGGGTGGCGATCCTGGTTCCCAGGCCCCCTCGGCCAGCCCCAATCCTCAGCGGATGGAGGACAGAAGAATCCCAACTCTAGTTTCCTTCCACCCCCAGCCCGTGACAGCCTCCAGCAGCCAACAGCGGGAGCAATTTCAGGGCCCGCAATGGCTTAGGAATCAATTATGCCGTCATCTCTGATCAGGGAGCAGATACAAAGAGCCAAGGAGAACAGGAGACAGAGACGGCACCGCAGCGCGCAGGGAAAGTGAAATGGAATTAGATTTCAGTCAACAGCTAGATTATAGTATCACGTTTCTGACAAGATTACAAAAAGCAGATTAATCCTCTCAGCGCACCTTAATTGTGGGAACGGCTTCTGTACCCGAAATCCACCACGGGAGCTGACGGGGCTGTCTCAGGAAAATGGCTGGGACCCACGACCAGCGGGAGACAGCTGCCTTGGGGTGCTGCACCCCCAAAATTGCTCTCAGGAGAGGCCCTGATCAGGGTGCAGCATGCAAAAATAGTCACTCGTTTTAGCTTCCTATCATGATTTTAAACATAGAGCCTGGCAGCCTTACAAAAGCGAAGTATAAAAAATACTTTGTGTGAAAAATACACAGAAATTTTGAAAAGAAAACGGTCACATGGCAGCTACTCCTAGACCCTGGGGGACGCAAGTGGTCTCTGGTGTCCCCCCATGGCCCCCACACCAGTGGGACGCACTCGCAGCATCTGTGGCAGGGGACCACGCATGGGACCCCTTCCCCGTGACACCTGTGTACCTGGCACAAGGAAGGCTGATGTTGGGGCTGAACAGTGACCCCAGCTCCCGGGAGCCCCGCTTCTCAGTACCTCAGCCTGTGACAGAGCTTGAGAGATGGTCTTCAGAGAGGCGGCCCCAGAGCAGCATGGTCCTGAGTGGGTGGAGGCCAGCCTATCTGGCAGGGGTCCCCACAGAGACCGGAGGTCAGCACACGAACCCCGAGAAGGCAGCGTGAGGAGCCGGGAAGAAGGGGCGTTAGCAGCCCTGAACTCGCCTGGGCTCCGGCCTCCAGGACGGGGACAGTGAGGTCCGCCGTGTGCCCGCCACAGCCCCCAGCAGCAGCGAGACGGACGAAGGCTTGAAGGCTCCCCGCGTCAACGCTTACCCAATGGATGGAGGGGGCGCGCCAGCAGGTGGCCAGTTTGACTAACAACAAAGCCCCAGCTTGACGTCACCAGAGGATGACTCTGGCCCAGCCCCACCCTGGATGTGAAAGGACCCAAGACAGCAAGGTGGAGCCAGGCTTGGACTCGGGCCCCACACCAGAAGCAGAGGTGGGGGGCCTGGGGACACGAGGGCCCCAGATGGTCCCCAAACAGCAGACGTTTCTATGCTGTCCAGGAAGGTGACAGTGCGTGGTGGGCACTGCAGGAAGTGGCCGGACTTCCAGATGGACACGTAGGAAACATGCAGAGCTGCCTGGGGGTCAGGGCGGAGGATGGCTGTGCCCAGCAGGCCCTGCGACATGTGACCAGGACATGGCAGTGTGGCCAAGGAAGACACAGCCTTGTGCAGAGTACTGGGGCCCTGTTCCTCAGGTGCAGGTCTGCAGGGCCAGTGCTTCCCATGTCCCCAGCACAGCTGACAAGGCCGGGTGCCCCGCGGAGGCTGCGGCCAGCTCGGAGCCAGGCAGGTGGACTCTCGGCCTCCTGGAGGTGTGAGCAGGAGTCCTGCTGGGCCTCACCCTGAGAACTGAGAAGCGCAGCGGCCAAAGCCACTGGGATGGGACCGATGACCGTGGTTTATGCTTGGAGGCCGAGCGCTCGGGGCTCCTGATCTTAGGGTGCTTCCTCGAACCCCAGGCCATGCGGTCTACGAGACATGGCAGACGAGCTTGCTTTCTCACATGAATTAAACTCACAACATAGATTGGGCTCCATCTCCTTCTGCCGAGGAAAGCCCACACCCGAACGCAGACAGTTCATCCTCAAAGATGCCCGAGCTCTCTTCTCCCAGGACACTGAGGAGCTGACTCAGTCACAGCGACTCTGTGGAAGCCGCACCGGGATCCCACCCTGGGCACCCACAGTGGGGTGTGTGACGGGGTCCTGCCCTTGGCGCCCCACCCAGGGGGCACAGAGGGCACATTTGCTCCCTCAAGAAGCAGACGCAGCAGTGCACAGTGTGGCCACAGGCTGTGGGCTCCCAGCCCTGAGGAAGTTGCTGGGTCCCCCAGGTCCAGGCTCTTGGAGGAAAAAGCTTTAAACCTTTGTTTGAATACTTAGCATCGTGCCTGGGAGCTCTACGGATGCAAAGTGTGACCAAGTGGACAGCACCCCGCATGGATAAAAAGCATGTGTTTGAAAGGGGATTGGAGCACAGGCCTAAGTTCATAACAAAGGACTGATACCAGCGCACAGCTGTGTCAAAGGCAGCCTGCGGACGCAGGATCCCGAGAGCAGGGAGCCCCCGCCACTTTGCTGCTCATCTCCCGCTGTTCCGACGTCTGGCTGCGCTGCCTCCCGTGGGCCTGCCTCCCTTAGGTCCTGTCCCCTCGGTCCTGGAGCACAGCATCGGCCCTGGGGTATGGGGTCATCATCGTGGTGGATTTCTCCAGCCCCAGCCGTGCCGACCCTGCAGACCCCATCCAATGTTGCCATGACGCTGGCACCTTTAGGATGCGGGACACGGCCTGGGCCTCGCAGTACATCAGGCCTGCCGGGTCTCACTCTCTGGGCTGGCCCACTGGGAGTGGACCGGGACAGGAGTCAGTCCTCCGGCAAGAGTGGAGGGAGGGAGGTTTTGCGGGTCTCGGGGCCTCGCATTTGTCCCTGCATCTCAGGTGGCCTTAGCTTTTCCCAGGTGAATTAGAAAAGCAGCTAAGTTTCCATCTGTCACCTGCGGAGCTTCTGGTCCAGCACAGTCAGCCTGAGACGCTGGGTCTGGAGTCAAGGCAGGTGCCCTGCCCACACCGCCTCCGGGACCAGAATCTCACAAGAGGGGCCTGGAAGGCACTTGAGGCGAGCGGGGCCCGCACGGGCCTGTGGACCTCACTGCCGTCCTGGGCCGGTGCGTCAGCCCAGCCTCCAGGCACAGCAGCCACACAGGGCCTCGAACGTGGACGCTCCCGCACCAGGGCCAAGTTTGCCAGCAGGGGGAGGCCAGGCGTGAGCCGTCTCAAATCCCGGCGGAGGTGGAAAGTCTCGCCGGCAGGAGCCGCACTGTCCGGCCTGACACGAAGGACGTGCCCTTCCCCACCCTCGCCCCATCTTCCCTCCCCTCTGCAAGGACCCAGGGTGGTGGGGAGGGGGTTATGCACGGGTGCAGCAGGCATCCAGGTCCCTGGAGTATCAGGCCCCACAGCGGCGACGTGGACATCTGCGTGCTCCGGCCAGGTTAAGCTCCTCCGGCATCGCCTGGTGGGGGCCAAGAGCTGTCACTGCACATGGCACTTGGTATGGGGGTGCAGGGGATGGGCTCGCTCTCTCGGGGCGTGAGGGTTGGAACTGCCCTTCCCTTCCAGTGAAGGGTTTGAAATTCTCGCCGTCACAGAACAAAAGGAGCCGCGACTTGTTTCACGGTTCACACAGTGGATGTCGCGCATGGGTGACAGTCCCGTCGTGCCCCTGGCAGCTGCGACATCCTCACAGGAAGGGATGGGGAGCCCACAGGGCCATCAGCTCATCCTCGAGGTTCCTTCATGGAGCCCCCACATCTCTAATAAGATCATTTCCTTCAGGTTAAGCAGAAATGGCCCTACTAGGCAGGGGCTTCAAAGTGCAGAGGGCTCAGCTTGGGGTCTCTCAAAGAATGAGCCAGCGTCATCGGGCAGGGCCCTTGGGGAGCCCAGGGTCACACCGTGCAGCCCTACCGCATGCGACTGTGAGGGCGCCGTGCTACCTGCGTGCCCCGGCAAGGGAAGACTGGCTCTCCCTCCTTCAGGCATCGAAGCCCACCATGATGGAGAAAGGACGCCCAAAGGAGGGGACAACGACAGGCCTGAGTCACGGCCGGACCCCAGCTGCCCCAGGCGGCTCTCGTGTATCGTGGCTTCGTCTTCTCCAGCCTCTCCATGTCTTACCCAGGAACTGGGCACAGGGCGCTGGAGATCCTGGTGCATGGACCAAGGCAGCGCCTGCCCAGGCTTCCCAGTCCCAGCACCCAGTCAGATGGGCTCCGGTGGGCGGGGCCGGCGTCCAAGTCAGAGAGGGCAGAAAGGAAGGGACATGGAGGCAAGACGATGAAGGGCCCCCACGGCGTGCGACTTGCACAGATCTGGACACCACACCCAGATGTCACCCTGAGCTGCCTCCAGGTGCCAGCGAATGGTGAGGCAGAGACCGAGCTCTCCAGAGAGAAAGGGACAAACAACTCTCCACATCCGGGGTTTGGGTGATGCTGCTGGCAGATAGGTCAGGTTTCAAAACAAGCCATTCCCAGCCTCATCCAGTTCAGAAATGAAGAGGAAATCAGAACTCGGCCTCTGTAGGAGACAGTTAATCCCATGCACTTTTCTGGCCTCTCAATGTGTATGGACGGCATCATCACAGGTTGGGGCACCCAGGGCCCTCAGTGAGAACCCACTCAGGGTCTCTGAGTCACTGGCCCTGCACTGCTGTGCCACCAGCCACAGTGGCAAACTGTGGTCTTATGCTGCTCGCTAAATTTCTGCACGGGATTTTCCAAGCAGCACATCTCATGCCAAGCTGGCCACGTGCACAGCAGATGTCCACAGCATAACCCAAGGCATCTGGCTGCCCAGGGAAATGCTTCCGTGAGCAACATATGTGCACATCGGTGACCACAAAGGTGAGGGACATCAGAGACAGAAGGGAGTCCCGCTGATCCTGTTCTCAACATGCAGCCCGAACTGAGCCGAATGGGGGTCGGGGGGCCCATCCAGAACAGCACTGTGAGAAGGGCCCTTCGCGTCCCTCTGGGGAGCCATGCAGCCTCAGGAGTAAGCACAGCAGACCCTCCCGGATGAGAGTTACTGCCGCCGCTGGTAATTAACCGAGATGCCGAGGCGAGGAGTTGCGTCCCTGATGACTCCATCCTTCAGCAAGGCCACTGCGTTCCCCTGATCTCGACAGTATCATCAGGACGCTGTCAAGGCAGACAATGCCCTTATCTCGCTTCTTTTCAAGTCACCTGATTAACTAGGGGAACAGGAACAGAGAGAAGAGACGGTGTCCTTGCACGGAAGCTGGAATGTCACAGAGGCCAGGGGACCAACCTGCCTTGGTCCAACCCTTGTCTGTCCGCCAAGGCCTGCAGGTGGCCAGCTTCACCTGCAGGCCTGGCACCTGACCCAGGGTTTGCCAACCCCCAGGAGGCGTGCGTGCCGCTCCCGTGTCCAGGCCTGGGCACTGGTCTGCGTGTGCCACGTGGAGGGAGGCCGCCTGAAGATCATCGCCGGAGGAAGCCCCGGAGGCAGCTGGGGGTTTCTGTCTCCTGCGCCCAGGAGTGCTCTGGGGAGAGGCTGAGCCAGCAAGCGGGGAACCGCCTGGCCTCACATGATGGCTGCAGGACCTTTGCCTGGGTGCGGAGCCCAGGAAGGGCAGCTGGGGTCTCCGGGCCACTGTGAGCACGGCCTGGCTCAGCCCCTTCCCTCCCTCACACCTCCACGACTCAGCCTCTACAGGTCCTCCCTGGTGACGCACAGCACAAGGTGGGTGCGAGACGGAGACGGAGAGAGGTCTGACTTTAAACACTTCTAAGGACATTATGCCTTATAAAAAAGTGGAAGAGATGTGTGTTCACATGTGTGTACCATGCAAGTGTGCAGGTATGTGCAGGCACGGCCATGTGTGTCCACAGATGTGTGCCATGCGTGTGGTCATGCACGGTCCTATGTGTCCTGTGTGAGCTGTAGTGCATGCATGCACAGTCATGTGTGTGCATATAACCACACATGTGTAGTCACATGTGCCAGTGTGTACCATGCACACATGAATATCATGCATTTGAACCTACTATGCCATGTGTGCATGTGTGTTGTATCTATGATCATGCATGTACATGTATGTTGCATGAGATAACATATGCACCTGTGTGTGCCATGTGCATGTGTGTGCATGGTCAAGTGTGCACGTGTGCAGGTGTGTGCATGCATGCTCATGTGTGTGCACAGTGTAGCATGTAATCATGTGTGTATTTGTGTGCTCTTGTGTGTACCCGTGCGTATGTGCCATGTGGATGTGTGTATGCCTGTGTGTACCATGTAAGTGTGCAAGGTGCTTGCATGCTCAGTGTGTGCATCTGTGGGTGTTACATGTGCACACACTTGCACATGAGATGTCTTGTGTCCTGGCACCCATGGCCCGGATGAGCCCGGAAGCCTCTCACAGGCGAGCCAGGGCCCCCCCCCCCGCACCACCTCTGCCCTGGGAGGCTGGCGGGGAGCGCGGAGCCTATGCTGGGCAGGGCTTCCGCCTGGAAGCTGTTTGTCCTCCACAGCCTCCTCGGGGCTGCAGCCTGCTCCCCAAGCGCCCAGAGCAGCCCCTCCCTCGTCACAGGCCGGCCCAGCCTGGCGCGGGTGTGCAAAGCACCTGCTCCTCTGAACCCCATGGGCTCATTACTCAGTGCAACAGTGGTAACATAATGCATTTTCATTTACTTAGCCTTAAATATATGTAAATTAAAGGGTTTTCTTTTATTAAAAATAACAGTGAAACTTACCACTGATGCGTTTTTGTTATTCTAAAGAGAAGCAGTTCTGCAGGACCGGCTCGAGCGACATTTTGCATTCAGGCTGTGTCTTGCTCGGGCTGAGCCCCGGCTCACAGCCCAGCGGCTGCGGGTGCCCCTGCGCCCCATTGTCAGGTGGGGGGTCGCCCCATGGCTGGGAGCCTAATCACTGCCAAGAAAGAAAAATCGATTGCCGCCCCCCCCACCATCCCCAGAGCTGTGGGACATGGAGAGGTGGCAGGGGCGGAGCTCATTGTTTGGGGCTGCAGAGGGCTCCCCGCACCTCCTAAAGAAACAGCCAGATCCTCCTGGGGCGTATCACCCATGCACAGCTCAGACACTCCAAGGCGAGTGTGTCCAGTCGCCCCACACACCTTCGGTCCCTTCTCCCAGTCCTCCTCTGCCAACTGACACCACGCATGCAGGGCCCTTGCCATCCGTGGAGCCCAGCCCACCCCACATCTCTGTCCCGCACTCTGTCTGCTTTCAGTAGGAGCCTCCGTGAAGGGAGAGTTGGAACTGACTTGCCCACTGTGTCCACCCCCTGGGCTGCTCTAACAAAGGGCGCAAACCAGCTGGCCCAGAAAATGGGCGCAAAGCATGATGGCACACATCTGTCATCCCAGCACTCTGGGAAGCTGAGGCAGGAGGATGGCAAGGCAGAGCCTAGACTGGGCAACACAATGACTTAGTTAGACCCTGTCTTAAAACAAAACAAACAAGAAAAACAAATGCACAAAAACGGGGTGGAGATGTAGCTCAGTGTGAGAGCCCTGAGTTCCACCCCCTCTACTGTGGAACAAATGAATGAACCAGAATGCACCCTCTCACTGTCTCGAAGCCAGAGACCCCAGTCAAGATGTCGCTGACCCTCTGCACCCCAGCTCCTATGGGCCCAAACAATCCGGGGTGCCCCTGCTGTGTCCCTCAATCCTGCCAGCACCACCGGTGGCTCCCTTCCATGTCCCTGTGACTTTGCGTGCTGTCCCGAGCCTCTCTTCTCACGAGCACTGTGGTCGTACCAGACTACGGCCTGTGCCGCTCCACCATGACCTCTTTGTGAGCTACACGTGGGTCCCATTCAGGGACCTGGGGAGGCCACACCCCCTTCCCTGCCATCCAGGCTGCTGCCACTCCTCTTGTGCCTTTGGGGCCCTCTCTCTGCTCCCTGGAGGCCACCCTGTGTCAAGGTGTCTCCCCAAGTTTCCCTGCCCGGCTCCAGCTCCCTGGGCACCAGCAAGCCTGCAGCCTGAGGTCGCACCGCATCCCCGCTGGGGCCCAGGAGTCTGCACCGATCACAGTTCTCATGCACCACAGCGCTTCAGTACAGCCCGGCACACAAAGCCATCAGGAGCAATATGGAGGGGCAGGGCATGTTTGGCAACCTTGAGCAGAGGCCACAGGACAAACTCAGCCCTGGGGACACTGCTGAGCTCAGGACCACAGGGTTCCCAGAACATCCTGCCACGAGCAGTAGGGCACTTGGCCATCAACAGCCAGGAGCCATCAGCCCCAACCTGTGCCTCTGCACAGGCCCCTGCCCCCAGCACCAAGGTCCTTGGCCCACCCCGGGCTATAAGAGGACTGAGTCCCTCCCCAGGTGGAGTAGGTCCCCAACTCACACCCAGCAGCAACCTCAGAAATCTTGGAAATAGGCTCTTCGCAGATGACTTAGCTAAAATGAGGCTGCAGAGTTTGAGTGACCCTCACCCACCATGACTGCCCTTGGGAGACGCTGTGGACACACAGGGAGGGCAGCCATGAGGATGAGACAGAGCCGAGGACACTGGTGGTCAGGCAGAGGTCAATTTGAGTGGCTTGGGAGCTGCCCCGTGGATGGGTGGAGCACATGTCTGGGTGTCTCTGGGCAGATGATGGAGGTTTGACCTTGGTCCTCTCCGATGCCCCCCCTTCCCTGCTTCCAGGCCACAATGAAGTAGGCAGCTTTGCTCCCCTGTATCCTCCCACCATGTTGTTTCTGCACTGGAGCAGCCGGCCATGGACTGAATCCCCGAAAACCATGAGCCACATTACACCTCCCTCCTTTAAATTGTGGATATGAGGTGTTATGTCCCAGAGATGGGAAATCTGGCTAATTCAGAATCAAGGAACTGATAAACAAAAAGACAGAAGAGAGGGATCTGTAGACCCCTCATTAGTCACTCAGCTCTGATTTCAGAGCACTGGCCTCCAGAGCCAGGAGACAATAAAGTCCTACTGTTTTAAGATACTCGATCTGTGGCATTTTGTCACACAACCTCAACACACCCTCAGGGGCCACCTTCCAGCCCTGCTGCCCCTTCTCTGACCACTTTCTGAGGCAGCCTGACAGCCACACCACCTCCACTGCTCCCTGGGGTGCCCACCACAGCCCCATCACAGGTCAGGCTCCTCCGCCCAGCCCAGCACGCAACCCTTCAATGCGGAATCTAAACCTGGGACACTCAGCCCACAGCACGCGGTGCCCTGTGGGACAGGGAGGAGGATGGGAGGAGCTGTTCTTCACTGAACAAGGAACCCATCTGGGCTGCTTTGCTGCCAGGGACCGACCAGCCCAGGTGAGCACGCATCTGGTACTCGCCACGGCAGACTGCCCTGTGACCTAGACTGGAACCAAGGACCATGATCAGTAGTGGAGTTGGGTGTTTGGGGCCATGGCCTCTCACTCTCTTCATGAGGCTTTGGAGCAATCACGGAAACATGGCGCTGTTTCGCCTCCTCCCATGAGAAGCTCTTCCCACACCGGTGCCGCCCCTGTGAGGGTGGGGCCCTGGGCCTTGCTGCCCTGGGCCCACCAGCTGCTGCTGCCACCCTGATGGACCTAACGGAATGGTGACTGAGTGCCAAGGGCTGGGGACACCCTTACTGACATAAAGAGATGCACAGAGCCCAACAGGATTCTTCAAGCTGGCCTCAGCCGGGAGAGGAGCCAGCCTGCGACTGTCCCCACAGAAGGGACACCACCGAACAGCACGGATGCCAACATGATGACCACTACCACTGTCACGGGCCCCCGCTGGGAATGCTCTGGGCCAGGTTTCACACGTGGGCTCCCCTCCAAGGAGCTCTGAATTCACTGAGGAGCTCCACGCACTCCAAGCGGCACCCTCAGCTGGCAGAACGCAGGCTGGCACCCAGCCCGCCAGGGACACGCATCCCTGGAGCCGACACCTGGAACAGAGGCCCAACACTTAGCACAAGAAGGTTCTTCGTCAAACCATCAGGGAAGTCGCAGGTCCACTAGTGAGCTGATGGAGGAGTAGGCCTCGCCGATGTGGTCACGGGAAGCTGCTGAGGGCGAGGCGGGGAGAAGCAACAGCAGAGCCCAGGACAGGGCGTTAGGACGCTGGCGGCTGGGTGCAGATGCGGGTCGTTTCTGTGGCTGAGCCCCGGCGATCCTGGGAAGAAGAGACTCTTGCACAGCCCAACTTGGGGTGCCTGGCCCCGGTGCACCCAAGAACACAGTAATTCAGTTCTGCGAGTTGTCTTCTGCAGTCTAGACCCTGGGAGAGGGACAGGGAGCAGCCACTCAACTGGAAACGTCAGCGGTCATGTTTTATAGACAGTTGTCACGTCAGTCCATCTCCAGACCTGAGAAACAGGGCATCCCAGTTCCAGCCTGCCCTGAGGCTGAAGTAGCAGCCTTCTCCAGCCCCCCATTGTTACCCATGATGCATTGACACAAACTGGTAAAAGCACATCCTTAAAGCTCAGCCCGGCATGGCCGTGGACGGCGAGGGTGTCCACGCCCGCACTCAGCGCCCACGTCCGCACCCTCAGTGCTACCCTCAAGCAGCTCCTCAAAGCACTGCCCTTTTCCTCTGAGACATCCCACTAAGGCAGCCCAGAAAAAATCAGCCCATGTTGAAAGTTGGCCAGTTTTGCCACTGAAGATGGAGCCACCCGCTGGGAAGAGGGTGTTCAGTTACCCCACAACCACAAACCTCTATTTTTCCACCAACTGCCTACATCTCAGCAGCCCGATGAGCTACCAAGCCATGCTCTGAGTCTGCCGTCTAGGTTGGAGCTTTGGAATTAAAAAGAAGGCAAAGACCAGAGAAGGAGTGAACCATTAAACCAGTGTGAGTCCCCAGAGCAGGGAAAGCCGCAGCCGGGTGGACACTCTGCTATCCTCTGAGGCCAAGGCCAAGGCAGCCCTCATGCCCACCTCTCTCCAGGAAAGACGGCACTCACCAGGTGCGGGGGCTCTCGGCCTGACCCTAGGTCACTGATTTTAAATCACAGAAACACTCACGAAGGGACGTCATGAGGGAGAGTTCTAAACGGACCTAAAATCAAGGCACCAGCCCAGGGGCACACAGGGCGTCCAGGTCTCTGGCTCTCACCCGCTGCCTGTGTGGACTTCTGGGCGCCCATGGCAGCCTGGCCTCACGGAAGAAGAAATTCACCAGGCTCACGTGCTCCATGGACCTGCTCCCTTGCCCTGGGCTGCCCTTCCCTCCTTCAGATGACCCCTGGGACCTTGTGATGACACTGCGTGGCTTTGGCAGCACGTACTGGCTTCGAAACAGCTCCCCTAAATTTTAGAGGGGACAAAGGTGGATTTGCCACGAGATATCTATTCCTGTGCTTTCAGTTGTTCAGCCAGGATAGGGCCATAAACATGAGACCTTCTCCCCGCAGGCTTAAAATTTGTGCGTGTTGCTTTAAGGTTTGGAAGGACTGTGGCCTGCCACGTTCTGTGGCAGGGGACACTATGCACTCAGCAGTGAACCACGGCCCTATAGTGACAGTGTGGGGACTCGTCCCCACCGCCCAGCACCATGAGACAGGTAGGTGCACAACCACCAGCCAGCACAGTTACTGCCAGGTGACGCCAACATCACCGCTGTGTCACTCCTCTGACAGCAACCTCTCCCAAATCCCCACTCGGACTCTCCCAGTGCTGGCCAGGGCCTCCCTGAAGGGTGGACAGCAGCCCAGCTGCCACGGAGACACCAGACCCAGCCACCTTCCTGGGGTCTCTCTGCCACCGCATGGGGGATGGTGGGATGAGGGGAACCAAGACGATGCTCAGAGGTAAAGCCACGCAGAGCGCCTCAGGAGGGCACCAGGCCTCGGGCGTGCACCATGTCCCAGGCAGGCACGAATGCCACCTGCCAGATGAAAGTCCTCACCCCGCAGAGCATGGTCATGTGGTGTTGGTGCGACCAGTCCTGAGACACTGAAGGGGAAGGGTCATCCTGAGACCCTGCTGGGAAGGCCAGCCTCTCCCAAGGTAAACTGGGGCAGCAGAGGCTCCCTCCAAGATCCCCAGCCAGGCTCTGCTGGACAGAAGGCCTCCGCGGGACTGCCTGCCCCCCGGGTGTGTCTGTCACCAGGCCTCCACTGCTCCTGTGGGCCTCAGCTTCCCCCGCCAGCCCCCTAACCCAGAAAAGATTTGCTCTTCCAAAAACCAGCACTGCAGGGCCGTCCTGTATGCTGGGGAGCCCTCTGGAGTCAGAGGTCCCATGGCCACGCTGTCCCCTTCTCTTTCCTGGGCAACGTGGGGCGCATCTGTTCACTGTGGTTTCCCTGCCCGCCCCCTCCCCCACAGTCCCCGCACTCGCCTGCACAGCTGCAAGACGCGGCTGGTCCTGTGCAGGCAGCCGGGGGCGGCGGGCCATGGTGAATGTCTCATTAGCACCTCTAGTGACAGCCAAGACCCTCCTCAGGGGCCACACTCGGCTCGTGGGGACAGAAAAGCCCAGTGCACTTTTCCAGGAGAGCGGGGAACTTGGCGGTGTCAAGGCCCGGCTCCCCTGCCCAGAGCCCGAGGCCGCACACCTATCTCTGCAAAGCGCCCTCGTCCTCCCGCGCGCGGCTTTTCTTCTTCCCTTTCTACGGGGTGGGAATCACTCCACTTTGCCATGAGGAATGCTGAAGAAATGCATAATTAAAAATGGAAAAAAGAAAGTCTTTTCAAGGCTGTTTACTTGGGTGACAAGGGTGACACAAACGTTTCTTTCTCCTCTCAGGGCCCACCCACAGAAAGAGGGGACAATGGTGCCCCGGTGGCGGTGGCGGCCGAGCCCTGCCGGGCCCATTCAGGCGGCCTTGTGCCAGCGGCCGCGCGGCCCACCGCTAATTACCGCCGCGGCGACAGAGCCACAGGAGCTCCCGTGTTTGCAGAGTTTGGAGAGTCCCTGGTAATGAGCTGCCCCAGAGAAGGAAGAAAATCTCTAACATTTCAGGAGAAAGCACAGATCGAGGATCAGGAGGTGATTCGCTCGGCGTCAACACCACGCCTGAGCCCTCTCGCTCCTAAGCCTTCTGCTCCAAACTTAGACAAGCTACCCCGAAACTTCCCGGGCGAACTCCCCCAGGCTCCCACGGACTGCACACACACAGACGCAGGGCTCGGTGACAGAGGGTCTAAGTTATCCTTGTGAGGAAATAACCAAAGTTACATCATTTTCATCAACATTCATCATTTTAATTGCCTGAATCTCCCCCAGAACAAAGTGACACTATAGTTTTATGGTATTTGATTAATGAGGGCAGGAAAATTGAAGTTTTTGCAATAAAACTAAAAAAAAAAAATCAACAGACTTTTATGGTTTTTTCCCTTGTGATTTTAATTTGATGGCTCATGTTTTCATTACTGCCGAGGCTGTACACTTTAGCTGGCAATTACGTCCCATCTGTGAAGCACTGTGTTACTGTGTTATTACAGTTTATTCTAGTAGCTTTTCAATCACTTTTGAGTTGGGCTTTACAAGTATTCTTGCAGCAGGTGGGCCTCCTGGCATGCGACCAGGAACACACAAAGCGCAAAGCTGGAGTCTAATGGCAGCATATGCGTGTGGCAGGGAGCAGCAGCGCCCCATATGCCGCCGCGCAGCCCCTCAAGCCTGCCAGTCACTCTTCTTACCGACTACAGTCTCTAAG
Source organism: Dasyprocta punctata (assembly GCA_004363535.1). Lineage (NCBI taxonomy): Eukaryota > Metazoa > Chordata > Mammalia > Rodentia > Dasyproctidae > Dasyprocta > Dasyprocta punctata. Next base: position 101,217 of record RJWM01001258.1, read on the forward strand.
TAGTTTTCTGCCAGGGAAAAATATACCAAGGCAGCAAATTTCTCCAGTGCACCATCCTTATTACTGAGACAACCCTGTCATTAGCACGAGCACAATGGGCCTGAACTGGGGATGCATACCAATTAGGCTGCTCTGAGCACTTTCGCTTCTTATCTCTATGGAAACGCGCCCCCCTGTCGGCAGTGGACAAGCAGGAATGCCCCCCACCCATATGTCACCTAGTTAACACTGTACACTTTCGTGTGAACCAAAATCCACTCCAGGCCTCTCGGCGGTGCAGAGAAAGGGGAGAAAACAACGGAAGTCCCCTGCGTGCGGGAGGCACTCGTCCTTAGAATGCCGGGTCCTGCGCGCCGGACGCGGAGGGCGGGGCTGCGGGATGGCTGTCAGGATCTTTAAATCTGGAGATGCTTTCTCCCATCCAGCCTCGCAGGGAGAGCTTAAGCAATCCAAAAGAAAAGTCTTTGTCCCGTGGAAGAAAAATGAAGCCCAAACATTTTTTAGACAAATTGGCATAAAGAGCCGAAGAGGCAGGGAGGGCTAGGTCCTGGGCCCCAACCCCAGAGCCCTGTCCTTGGGCTCAGGCGGCCCTGACACCAACACGAGGAAGCGGGGTCTCCGCGTGCAGGGACGTCCCGCCTGAGCACTGAGGACTCTGCAGCACTGTGTGCAGTCTTCTGAGGTGTGTGTGCGAGAGGGGGCAGAGAGAGACAGGAAGAGGAAGAGGGGCAGGTTTTATTTTATGGAGACATCGGGACCCCAAATTCTCGAACTGGGCGGGCGCTCACTTTCACCTGCAGACCGTGCACCAGGTTCCGTTTCCCTCTGTGGTCGGGCAGGGTGCCCTGCCCTGGGCTGACCGCACTCGCGCCCTGGTGCCGGCTCTGACAGTGCCCTCCCGCGCTCACTGAGCCGCTGCTCCTAACGTCCTCCTGCGCTGCCGAACCTCACTGGCGTCCTCACACAGGAGTGGGCGCGGCCCTGCGGCTGAGCGGGGACCAGCTCTGAGCAGAGGCTCCTAGCAGGGCCAAGTGGCACCGGGAAGTCAGGTGCAGCTCGGCTTCACTGAGCCGAGCCAGGCCACGCTCGGGGCACAAACACCGCACTGTTAAGAAATTCTCATGAAATGTGAGACGCCGAGAGGTAAGGCCACGTCCTGGGCGACAGCAGCTCAGGAGGCTGAAAGCGCAGTGGAGTCCGGGCTGCGGCCGGCCGGAGCTGCTTTCTCGCAGAGCACATGTTCCTAGCTCAGAGGCAGCTCTGGGAGGACAGGGTGATCAAGAATATGGTGAATGCTTGTTTGAAAAAGTATATCGTAGTAAAAGATGCGTTAGGGCTGGGGATATAGCACAGGGGCACAGTGCCTGCCTGACAAGCATGAGGTCATGAGTTCAATTCCTGGTACAAAAAAAAAAAAAGAATCAGTAAAAGATGCATTGTCTTGAATCCTGCTCAAAATTCTCTCCCTTGCTTTAAACACACTCAGTTCATCATCCTTGCCACTTCCCGCAGTAGCTCCGGAGTCCTCTTCCGTGAGGGTCTTTAGCTGCACTGTCCTGGCTGGCTGTCTCCATGTCCTGAATGGATCTGAAACATTTCCCCTTCATGGTCATTCTGACTTTAGGAGGAGCCGGAAGTCACACAGCGCCAGACCCGGTGACTAAGGTAGCCGAGGACCCAGCACCACGTTTTTACAGGCCTGCCTTTCTGTTACACGGCGCTTGGCAGCGGCAGTCAGTGTATTTTTATCACATCTCCTAAAGACCCTGAGGAAAGAGGACTCCAGAGCTGCTGCAGAAAGTGGCAAGGACGAGGGAACAAGTGTGCTCGCAGTGAAGGGAGGACTCACCCCTCCCCAGCCTCCCGACGCAGTGCGAGCCCCATCCCCTGCACGCTGGCGCACACTGCCTGCCCTGTGCGGCCTCACTCTCAGCCCCGCTCTGGCCTCCGCCTCTGTGCCCCTCTATGCCCGAACCTCCCCACCTCTCCTGCAAGGACACCCGCCCCCTGGGATCAGGGCCTCTCCACCTCCGAAACCAGCGGAGTAGCCCTGCCCTTTGTACAGCGTTCGCCAGGGGTTTCATTACAGTAGCAAAAAATGGACGGCGTGGTCACCAAACGTTTTGGGTGCCGCTCTTCCTGCCACTGCTGTCTTTCGTGGTGCTGCCCTGTCTTCAGCTGTGTCTCCCAAAGGCGGGCGTCCTCCCCAGTACCTGCAAGCGGGACCTGTTTGGACATAGCTTGGCTGCTGATGCGGGTCGCTAAGCTGAGGCCCTGCGGGGGGTGGCCGGGCCCAGGGGGCAGGCGTCCTGATAAGAGGGGGTTTGGGGTACAGAGGGACACGGGGAGACGTGGTGCAGAGGCGGAAGCCAGAGGATGTATCTACAAGCTGAGGTGCCAAGGGCACCCAAAGAGACAGGCGGTCCTCCCCTGGGCCCTCAGAGCCAGCACGGGTCACCCGCTGTGCCCGTCCCTGTGGCCCCTACCCCATCCATCCGCAGTGGTGGGTTCCAGTGATCCGGGGCTCCGGTTCTCAAGATCAGAAAAGAACCTCGCGTTTCAACCCAGGAGCCGCTGGCTCTAGGTTCTAAGGGATACAGAGAAATAATAATAAGCCCAGGGTGAGAGAGAGCCGCTCATCCATCCCAGGGAAGAGCGGATCAAGCCCGCTCCATTCAAACCCAGCTCTGCCACTTAGCAGCTGTGCTGCCTTCAACAAGCTACTCACCCCCTCTGATGCCCTAGTCCCTGCCCTGGGAACTGGAAACCTGACGGCACCTGGCTCATACGGGTTCTGCAAGGCGGATTCCTTAGCCCGTTTCTACCCATTCAAAAACGGCACCCTGGGAGTCTCACTCATTGCGTCTCAGCATAAGATCCGCTGAGATAATCGGTTTCCTCTTTTAAAAAAGCATTGAATTTTGTGCTACCACTGCCCACCCAGGTGACAGTCCAGTTCCCCGGCAACCATTTATCAAACCGAGGTCTCTTTCCACATAAGAAGTAAAGCGACACACAGCTCCCCGTGAGCAGGGAGGAGCTGCTTCCCAGAACCCAGGTCCCCTGGGGACAGATCTGGGGGTCTCTGGAGCTCACACCCCTAGATCCATGTCACCATTATCACGGGTGACATCGCCTTCCAAACCACGAGCCTCCCTTTTGGATAACGCACAGCCCAATACTAATAAAATAAGGCAAATATTTACAATTTCTTATTGCTGTTAAAATATATATTAATGACCAGCCATTTTCATCTTTGTCCCGTTTGCAGAACTTTCCAACCTGGATAACATCTAAAGTCTGTTGGAGAGAATTCAGTCTTCTTTTTTCCCCCACGCGGAACTATCAACTTGCTTCACTTCGGTCATCAAAATGCAGGTGGTAGCCTGGGGCCTCTCCCCTCCCACTCCCAACGCGGAGCAGGCGCGCCCAGCTCCGTCCCTTGGCGTGCGTGGGGTAGAGCCTGAGTGCGAGGCGGACCCGGGCTCCACGCGGGCGGCCTGCTCACTCCCCAGCGGCCCCTTCTCAGGTCCCTGGCTCCTCCCACTTTCAGGCACGACGCCCGCCTCCCCTCAGCCCCGGATGTGGCCCTGAGGTCTTCCCGGAGCTGCTCTCGGTTCGTTCCCGTCCCCGGGTGAGCTCTGGGAGGCCCACGGAGGAGGGCTGCAGGGGGCCCTGGCTCCGCTGAGAAGCTGCTTTTAAGGCTTGGAGACTCGGCTCCGTCGCTAGGCAGTCAGCACCCCGCCGGCCCACCATCGATTCAGGAGGAGCCCATGACCAGTCCCCACGGGATGTCCCCCAAGCCTGGGGACACGCCCCTCTCCTTCCCACCCAGCTCCCGGTGCTCCCCTCTGAGGCCACTGCCGGCACCCGCTCCCGGGCCAGCCAAGGCTCACAGTCCTCACGGCCACCCTCCCTGTCCCTGTCCCTGTCCCTGTCCCTGTCCCTGTCCCTGTGCCGCCTCCCTGTCCTGCTTGCTGAGACCCTCCGCTCAGGTCTGGGCCTCCAGAGCCTCCTGCGTGGCCCCCGAAGCCGGTCAGCACACTGCCCCTCCCAGGGCTGTCCCCAGTCACCGTCCCCACGCAGCAAGGGTGACCCCGGGGCGGCCCTGCCTGCCTCACCACCCCGCCCTTCTTTCTCCAGAGACGCCCGCCGCCCTCCTCCGGCCGCACCCCTGGGCCCCCACTCCAGCAGCACCCCTGGCTTCCTGGTCCTGGCCCTGCCCCCGAGCAGAACCACTTCCAGGGAAGGCAGGGAGCACAGGGGAGGGAGGGCGCCCGGGCTGACCCGAGGGAGGCGGAGGGGGACAGAGCCGGCCTCCACCCTGCTGCTGCCCGCGGGCTCACGGGGCTCCTTCAGGGTTGGGCCTGCGCGGCCTTCAGTGAGCAGCGGGGAGCCAAGCGGGGCTGCGCCTCCCTCACCGGTCAGAGCCGCCCAGGCCTCCGAGGGCGCCCCATCCTCGGCTTCCTGCCCGAGGTTCCCTGGGCACCGGGTCACACAGAGCCGCGCCCGCCGGAAATGCTGGGGGCAGACGCCCGCACCAGAGCCCGGCCGGAGCCCCCGAGAGCAGGGCGCAGGTACCGCACGCGCTTCTCAAGACTAGGGGCGTTTCCTTAAATCAACGGCTGGAACCCAGACGGAAGGAAAACGAACAGGAGCATCTCCTTGCTGCCGAGGAGGGCATCTGCAGACATTGTTAGCGGTGGTATTTATTATTACCTGGTTCTTCGAGACAGGGTCTCACTATGGAGTTCAGCCTGCTGTGAACTCACTGTGCAGCCCGGGCTGGCCCCAAACTCACGAGGCTCCTCCTCCCGCCTCAGCCTCCTGAGCCCTGGAATTACAGGCCGATACTTCCAGTTACTAAGGAACACCTCGCCGCTTGGGGCGGAGCGCTTTCACAGGAAGGGGGCCATGGGGAACGACACGGTGAGCGGGCGCCAAGCCCCCGGGCCTGGCTTCTCCCCCGCTGCAGCCCAGCATGACTGTGCGACGTCCACCAAGGGGCTGCGGCGGTGCTGCGCGGCCGGAGGCTCCCACATCTGCCTGTCGTCATGGCCCAGGAGCCGAGCGCCCCATCACTCACAGGCCCAGCTCAGCCCGAGCGTGGGGCGCACCCCACACACCCCGCTTTGCTAATCTATAACTTTTTATTAGCACATTTCCTCCTGGGGCGTCGGCCCACAAGCGCACCGAACCCTCGCTCCCCGCCCTCGGGCCTCCCTCCATCTGTGGGCTCCTTCCCACTGTCTCCCTGCCCCCAGTGTCTCTGTCTTGTATTTTGTCCTTTATTTATACTTTGAGTTTCTCATATATACGAAGCCACACAGTATTTAGGCTGTGTGTCTGATTTATTTCAGTTAACATTATGTTCTCAAGGTGTCTCCATTTTCCCGCAAATGACTCAGGCTTATCCTTCTTCACGGCAGAGTAGTACTCCATGGTGTGTAAACACCACAGGAAACCCCTCTGCCATCTGGACTCTGCCAGGAGGGATGCCGCTGTGGGAATTGTGCTGGCACCTCTATGGCTGGAGCAGGGGCTCTGGTGACAACCTCCCTGGGCAGACTGGCCTCCGTACGAAAGGGCTGTGTCCAGTCCCCACCAAATGCTCAAACAACCATGAGGTTCCGGCATGCGGGTTTGGAGTGGAGAGACACAGGTTCAAATCCACCCAGCTCAGCTGTGATCCTGAGGACCCAGCCTGGGTCCGGATCTTCATCCTCAAAGCAGGGGACCCGGACACCACCTGTGGGAGCTGCTCACTAATACTTGGACACTTTCATTTATTTCTTAATAAATGAATGAAAATGTAGAAATGAAAATTTGTATGAAAGAGAATATAAACAGCGTGAGAACATAAGAGAAATGGCTTAGTCTGAGGGGAGATGAAGGCCTCCAAAGGCTCCGAGGAGCAGCAGAGAGGGTGCACGCCACGTGTGTCCACCCGCCAAGGTGACCATGCCACGCATTTAAATCACGATATTTACACTTTCCTGCCAAAAGCAAGATGAAGATTTACTTTAAATACATCTCTTCAAAATGGCTGGTAAAGTACTAAGAGATTTTCCCTTGAGGAAAAATAATAGCTTTTTCCATCACTAATATGCTAATGCCCCAAAACGAGGCGTTTCTCTCCCACGGCTCGGCAACACGCATAGTCGTAATTCATTATTATATTAGAAGTGCTTTATCCTGGTAAGAGGTTTTTATATTTCCCATAAAATGGAACCAGCAACATTTTAAAAGACAATATATTTTATAAATAGTGAAATTCTCAATATAAACTTTGCCAAACAGCTACACTAGTGCACTCACCAAGACTACTTAATTTTGTGACAAGGTAAAGTGACAGAAATGTTCTCATTTCTGTAATAATACAGATAAGTTTCCCTCGTCTGCCACTGTGTAGTGCTCAAAATAGCCTCTTCAAGGCCCAGGAGGAATCATGCAAATATATAAATATGCTAATTTTCTTTGTATATGTAATAATACAATTTTGAAGTTGCCAAAACCACCACTTGATAACTCTTCCAACATTCTAAAATTAGGAGACTTTGGAGCGTTAGACTCCGCAAACGCACGCCAAAGACCAGGAAACGCACTGTACAACAGCACGCGTCTAAACCCGAGAAGGCCGGACGCCTGCCTTGAGCACTGCACCGAGCTCTCCTCTCACCCGTCCTCTCAGGGGCGCTCGTCACAGCTGACTTCTCGGTTTTCCCCTCCTTGGGTCAGCTTCGCCCCTCCTCAGTCAGCTCTCTCTCACACCTCACACAGGCGGCCGCAGCCTCCCGCCTCTCCTGGTGACGGTGAGCGCCATACAGGTCACCGCTGGCCTCAGCGTGGGCCCGGGAGCCAGGAACTCTGCCCGCCGCGTGGGATCGGACGCCGAGCTGCCCCTGAGCACAGGGCGATTCTCCTGGGACGCGCATACACCAGCATGTGAGCACTCTGCCTTTCAGAACAAATTCTATAAGCCAAAGGGAGATGACACACTTCAAACGTTTTCTTCCACTGTCTCAGGGGCGGTTTGGCTTCGCCCCAGGGTGCTCCAAGCTGGATAATGAGATGGCCGCATTTTTGTCTTGTTTTGGTTTCCTGTTCCCCAGGTTCTGGCTGCTCAGGGTGGCACCAACCCAGGCCATGTGCACATCCAGGACCCCAGGGAAAGGGGGCCACAGGGCCTCAGGTCCTGGGAGAGGCGCCTCTGCTGGCAGCAACCTGGGCCTCGTTAGAGTCATGGTTGGTGACAGATGTGTCCCCAGGCAAGGTGGCCCACGAGGCGTCTCAGCCTGGCACCCCCCTCACCTCTGCGCACCAGGTGGGTTCCCAGGTAAGGATAAGCACCCCTCCTTGCTCCCCAGGCTGCCCCCAACAGCCACGAGGGCCGGCCTGGAGCAGGAGGACGGCAGCCACCAGCACTGCCCCGGCGTGGCAGGGCCCACATCGCCAGCGTCCGCGTTCTGCAGATGCAGCGTCCCGGGGTCGGCCGCACGGCGGAGCAGCTCGGTGGAGGGCGCGGATTAATCAGTGCGCGTCCCCGTCCTGATTAAACAACGAGGCGTCCTGGGGCTCCGCTGTCTGCCCGATGAGCGCTCATCAGACGGATGTGCAAACCCAGCGGCACCCTCAGGGGCAAACTACCTTTTAATTTTTCCCTCTAAAGATTAATTCCATTGTTATGGAACCTGGGTCATAAGAGCTGTAAACTAATCATTTGTCATTTTCAAACAATCTGACCTTTTCTGCCTCGGAGCATGGAGTGTTTGCAGAAGAGGCTGCGTGGGTCTGGGCTGCGTCTGAAGCGCGGAGCAAAGAGCCGGAGACCACAGGACCACGCGGCTCAGGGCTCCGCAGAGGGGCGCCCGGAACGGCCTCTGACAGTGCGGCACTTTTTCTGTTTTGACAGCCGAGAAGGTGAGGCCGGGACGGCACTCTCCTCACAGCCTGGCCACCGGGGCTGGAGGTGCGGGGAACAGGCGAAGGCAGGCGCCCCACACGCCACGCCCCTGCAGCCCTGGACCACGCGGGCTGTTTGGGCTCAAGGCTCCCGGTACTGCACTGCGGTGCCACAGAGCAGGTGGCTCTGATGGCAAACTTGTGACCTCTAAGTCCTGGGTCCCGGGACCCCAACGTCAAGGTGGGGGGTGCGAGAGGAGACATTGTCCAGGCCTCGCTGTGGCAGCCCTGCCCCCACGCCACAGCACAGCGGCCTGTGCGTCTCCTGAGTGGGTCCTGAGGTCCCGTCCAGTCCTGTCAGGGGCCGCCCACCCGGGTGACTTCCTCCTAACTCCATCTGCCACACCCATGTCCACGAAAGGCCACACTCGTGGGTCCTGGAACACTTTGGCAGGGAGGGAGGGAGGGTTTGAGAGGGGTCCTCACTGCCCCGGGCATCTCAGGGATGAGGGGTCTGCTGGACACCTCCCAAGGCACCACTGGCCTCTGAAGAGCACATCCAGAAGGACAAGGCCGGCCGCCCGCGCTGGGTAGCAGGGAGAGGGAATTGAAATCAGTGTCTGTGTGTCTGTGTGTCTGTGTGTGCACACGAGCGTGCACACATGCACTTGTCTGCCACCCTTACCCCCCGCCAGAGGACTGCAAACACCCCCAGCTCACACCAGACACAAGGGCATCAAGGGCCGCTCCTGACCAAGGATGCGACCGAGGGCCGCACCACCCAGGGGTGAGCCCGCCGGCAGGGGCAGGGCCGGTTCTTCCCAGCCACGCTCGGCGCCAAGAGGAGGAAGGTGAGCGAGGCATGCAGCTGTGGGGAGGGCGACAGCTCGGTGGCACGCGGCACCTTCACACTTCACTCAGGATCCCGGAGTCTGCCCAGAGCCCCAGGCCGGGCACGGAGCCGTCTCTGCGCACGTCGGCTCCAATGCTGCGCCCATTCCTCAGCCCCAGCTCAGCCCACTGAGGCTTCACCCTTTTCTATACCATGCCTGTGCCCTGAGCGTCCCACCCCGGTCACTTCTGCCAGCCCTGTGACCGTCCTGAGTGCTAATCTAAGGACCCCATGGAGGGCTCCTGCAAACCAACAGTGCAGCGCACTGGAGACCCGGCCAGGTGTGAGGACCGGGACGGAGCGGGGAGACGGGGACGGGACAGCAACGGGGACAAGAAGGGAGGAGGGAAAGGGGAGGCGCGGGCGGGCGTGCGGCCTGGGGAGTGGGCAGACACAAGCCCTCAGCAGTAAGCAGATGCGCAGGGCGGCGAGGCCGCACCTCTCCAGCCGGCAGAGCGAGCTCAGCAAGCGCAGGCACCTCAGGCACAGGGCCACTGTGAGGAGGCCGGCTCAGGCACTGAGAAAGAGACGGCTTCGGGGCAGCACACGCGCTGAAATCGGGGAGACCCAATGCTTCGTCCCTCGGGTACTCCGCCACGGTTATCGTCAGCCTGCTCCTCTTTGCCCGTGTGTACGCTCTGTTTTGGCAAAAACAGCTCTGTCCTGTCTTGTTGTGTAAAACAATAATCGCAGGCACTCATTAAACTGCAAAGTGGATTCCACCTCTCATGTGAAGCCCACGGAAGGCTCAGCGTCCGTCTGAAGCTCTCCAATCCCCTGGACGGGGAGCCTCCTCTGTTGTAAGCGCATGCCCGGTCCCTCAGGAATACGCTTCCACTCTGGGCTAAAGAAATCGGGGGGTACGGCTTTGTTTAAGGCAGAAAATTCTGTGGAGTCTCTGTTCCCCTCAAGAAATAGATGATCAACGCATCAGCTCTTCCCAGAGGGTCAAACCAAAGCCAGCGCACAACTCCGACCTAAGCCCAGATAAAGAGCAAACCTTCAGAGCCACACACACCTGCCGCCAAGGTCAAGCTCAAGGTCAAGCACACCCCACTGCTTGCACCCAGCAGCCACTGAGACAGTCAGAGGCACAGACAGTGACATCACCCACACCTCTCTGCTCCCTGACGCAGCCGAACACTAAGACAGTGGACACCCTGCCACCCAGCTCTGCCTCTGACCCGAACTTTAAACTGTGTTATGGTGTAGCTCACCTAATACGAAACGCACCATCGAAATGAACGGTTCAGTGCATGCAGGATAATCTCAGTGCTGTTGATCTCTAACCCCTTTCCACACATCCGTCACCTCCAAAATCAAACCCTGTCCCCGGTGGGCACAGCAGCCTGTCCAGACCTCGTCGGGGTCCGGAGGAGTTCATAGATTGTAATCCCAGGGATACGTTATCGGAATTCTTGCAAGGAAATTCCGATCTACCACTCCAGTGCAACCCACAGCGAGAATAAAGAGACAAAGACATATCTGCAGTTGTGGGGAGCCAAGGGGGTCCTAAATCTAGCCGGCTAACCAGAACAAAGCCCACGACCCAGGGCGGAACCCGGGCTTCACTCATGAAGAGGGGAGCGACTGTGAGAATGGTGGGAAGCGGGCTGCGTAGGAGGCACAGGGCGCCTCTGCAACGTGCAGGGGAGGGCTGCGGAGAGAGCGCTGGGTCCTGTAACGGGTGCCTTGGAGTGCGGAGGGATCTGCAGGACACAGCCGGAGGGAGACTCGTGTGCTCTGGGCCGGCTTCAGCTTTGATGTCCAGGTGTGTGGCTCCGGACCTCACAGCCTCCTTCTCACAGCTCAGTCCCAGCCAACAGCGAGAGAGAGAGAGAGAGAGAGAGAGAGAGAGAGAGAGACGTCTTGGCCTAGCTCACGCCTGGTAGTAGGGAGCCATGTGCGGGGCATCACCGACCTGTCACTTCGCTCCAAAGACCACTCGTTGGTGTCTCAGCTGGGCCTGTTTGCATTGCTTAAAGCCAGCTGAGAGGGCAGAGCATTTTCCTAGCCAGTTCTGTGCGGATCGGGACACAGAAGCAGGGCGAGGTAAGTCAGAATGGAGACAACTTGTCTTCTTTCAGGGGAGCCGTCTGGTGTCCTCCACAGCGCGCCCCGCTCTGCCCTGGGCTGACACGGCTAACCTGCTTCCTGTCTCCAGGGTCCCCTGCTGCACACTTCTTCCGTAGATGGGGCCGTTCAGCCCTGTCCCCGCCTGGAGCAGTGTCCCTGAGCTCCAGTCGTGCTCCATCCAGCACGGGTCACAGTCCCAGACCCCCCACAGCCGAGTAACACCCGCTGCAGGACCCGGCCCCTCCTGTCTGCCCGCTGAGAAGTCAGCCATGGGCAGCGTCTGGGCGGGCGCGGTCTGCTCCTGGGGCAGCGCGTGGCTTGGTTCCCACATCCCAGTGCCTGACTTGGTCGTCCGGCTGTGGAGCACTCCGCCTTGTCTCCTCACCGCCGCCTCCGGGGAGGCTGCCACACTGCCTTTTTCTCTTCCTTTCTACAGAGGGCAGAGCAGGATGGCCGTGGCCAGGTAATGCTGCTTGTGTGAACCCCGTGGCCTGCGTCTGCTCGTGGCAGACACGGAGATGAGATCGAGGGGTGCAGGGGGTGAGTGAGCACTCAGCAGGCTATCATTTCCTTCTGGGGTCGTTACCCCAGGCTGCACCCAAATGGGGCTCTCTCTCCCCTCAGGAGCTGACCTGGACCATGCTCCAGCAGGCGGAGGGGTCAGCCAATGCTGGCAGGCGGCAGGTGCATGGCACTGGGCCACCCAGACCCCTGTGGAGCTTGGACACCCCTGGGGTGGCTCTCACAGAGCTGGGGTGTGGCTGTGCCCACATGTGCTTGAACCCTCAGGAAACGAGATGCCCAGCAGGCTCGGCACCTGCAGCTCTGCGCTAGGGCTCCATGAAGACCCGCTCTCCACACGGTCACACACGAGCACGCCTGGAGGGAGCTGGGAGTCAGCTTTCTAAGCAGGAAATGTGCCACCCTTTGACCTGTCCCCACTGGGCTGGCCCATCCCCCTGCCCTGTCCTGCCCTGTGCTGGCACCGTTGGCCTGCTGGGACCCCTCCTGGTAACTTACGCACCAGCATGCACGGGCACAGAGCAGCAGCCTCGGCTTTGACGGGGAGTGGGCTATGTCGAGCAGAGGGCACAGCTGAATGTTTGCATGGAATACTCAGGGAGACGCATGTCACAAGGACGGAAAGCAATGAGTGTCCCTCGGTGGTGGCAGAGGCGAGGAGGTGGCAGGCACCGCTGCCCCAGAACCTGGTGCATGATGGGCCTCATGCGTCCAGGCCTTCTATGCCCACTGTGAGGCCTGATCCCGAGTCCGTGCCTGGGCAGGCAGGGCCAGGGCCAGCTGCAGCAGTTCGGCATGCTGGACACGGGTGCCAGGCCCGAGCCATGGTCCAGACCCCAGCTCTCCAGGCCGAGGCAGCTGGGTGAGGTCCCTGGGGACGAGGACAGTGGTGACGTATGACTGTGTGAAAGCAGGAAAATGCCCCACAGGACAGAGTAAGAACGCTGTGCCCGTGAGAAACAGAACACCCAGACGCTGCTGAGGTGGGGCCCACGCAGGAGGCTTATCTTCACACCTGCACACAGGCGGGAAGGGATGGAACTGTGCAGCACTGCGTGTGCATACGTACATTACCAACAAGTACAGACGGGTGGTGTGCGTGCCACAGGCGAGGGGGATGGAACTGTGCAGTGGGTATTTAACTTCAAACCATTAATGAGAGTAGAACAGAAATTGCCGTTCATCCCCCCCAATTCCTCTCTCTTGCTTTGAGCACACTCATCGCACCAGTCTTGCCACCTTTTTTTTTTTTTTCCAAGACAGGGTCTCACTATGCAGTTCAGGCTGGCCTTGAGCTCACTTTGTAGCCCAGGCTGGTCTCGAACTCACAATGAGCCTCCTGCCTCAGCCTCCCGAGTGCTGGGATTACAGGTGTGCGCCACCGCACCTGACTGCTCGCCACCTTCTGCAGCAGCTCTGGAGTCCTCTTTCCTGAGTGCCTTTGCGACATACGATCAAAACTGCAGTGAAGGCTGCTGCCGAGTACCATCCACGTGGTAAAAACGTGACGCCGAGTCCTCAGCCTTATTCACACAATCAGGCACCGTCCGCCTCCCGGCTCTTCCCAAAGTCACCGTGACCATGAAAGGGAGACGTGCTGAACTGATTCAGGACGTGGAGGCGGCGAGGACAGCGTTAACTCAAGACAGGAAAGCGGGCTCCAGAGCTGCCACAGAAGGGACAAGGATGAAGTAAGGGGAGGATTTGAGGGGCATTCGTGACAACTGGTCTTTTACTGCTACCAGTGTGTTCTGTAAGTCTGAACTTTCACTGTGCATTTTGATCCCACTGTGTGCGCCCATGACACACCAGGCAGGGACAGGGCCGGCCCACACAGGTGTGCTCACAGGTGCTGGGACGCAGCCGGGGGACAGCCACCTGCAGGGACAGACCTCCGCCCTGGGGCACGTGGTTTTGTACTCATTTAGTTCTTTTCTAACTGGACAGACTCCTTTTTTCTAACTTTCTTTTAATTACCAAAAATAAAATGAAATGCAATGTGCCTGCAGCCCAGAGAAGATAAGAAGCGCCGTTTGACCTTCCACCAAATGCCATAGGCCTTACTGATGGACGTGACATTTTAAAGCAAGCCTGCCCCCTTCGAAGCCCTGTCGGCAGCAAATCAGACGTGTGTGGACGTCGCTGTCCCGCTGTGGTGGAGTCACCAGGAAGCATCCTCGCCATTTGCAGCCACAGAAACTGAAGCCTGAGGCAGATCTGGGACCAGCCGAAGAGTGGGGGTCCCCGCCCCGGCTGCGCCCGCCAAACAGCCCCGGCATCACCGGCGCCTGGCCCTTGGGAGTCGTGTGGGCTCTGCCTGTCACGGTCACCGGACACCCAACGTTCCCTGCTGCCCCCCTGAAGCCCGGGGCGAGGGGTCCCCCGGGCCGCGTCCGGCATTCCCTTGGATGTTTGCACGCATACGGCCTCATCAGGCCGCTGCCTCGCTCGCAGAAGAATCCCTGCGCCCTGGGGGAGCCCTTCCAGCTTCTCCTGGAAGTCAGACACCATCTCTGCTCCGTTACACAACGCTCTCCTGAGTGGCTCCTCAGCCTCTCACGACCGGAAGGTTACTACTGGACAGCCAGGGGTCGCTGGTGGGTGACAGGCAGGACAGGTCGGGGCAGAGGGGGGCACTGGAGCCAGCCCAAGTAAACGTCATTCAGGGACACACTGCACCACTCACAGCAGGAGTCCGTGGGGTACAGGGGGCCCCACTGGCCACTGTGTGCCCTGGGCCAGTGTTCTCTAGCCACCTGCTGACCTGGCTAGATCTGCCTCTGTCCGTCCAGTCCCATGGTGGACACTGTTGCTAGAAGAGCCAACCCTCATGAGCAGGATGCTGCAAGCCACTCTGTGGTCACTCGATGCCGTGGTCAAGGGTGCAGGTGACACCTCCAGAGGACTGAGTTCCCCCAGATTCCAGCCCAAGCGTGGCCTGGAAAGACAGCGGCCGCCCAAGCCCAGGCCGTGGCTGGTGTGGGGAGGGGAGGTGCTCGGGCACCAACAGGTGGTTGCTGTAGGCCCGGGCCCGCAGCGTCCACACGGCCAGCGCACAAGCAGTGGCTGTACCGACCTCTGCCAGGCAGCCTCGCCCGTCTCCGTGTGTCTGCCGGCCAGACACAGCGTTATCAGCACACGGCAGGGATCCTTGCTTGTTTTTGTCGTTTGTGGCTCTGAGGATGGAACCACAGTGCTCTGCCACCAAGCTGTAGCCCTTGCCCCATTTTTAAGTATTTTATTTCAAGACAAGTTCTTACTAAGCTGCCCAGCTGGGACTTGAACTCTTGGTCTTCCTGCCTCAGCCTCCCAAAGCGCTTGCAGAGGCTGCAGGTGTGCACCGCCAGCCTGGCTCTATTTACCGGGATGGCTCAGGCTAGAGCCCAAGCTTCCTTCCCTGGAAGCGATTCGTGTTAACTGAAAGGGAAGGCAGTCAGGACTCACGGGCAACGGGCAACGGGCAGCCGGGCGACCGTCTTTCCACTCCCCTTTGTGTCTCGGGCAGTGACCCTGGAGAAGAAGGCAACGAGGGGGTGCGAGGCCACAGCCCTGCTGCCGTCTGCTGTCCCCCGCCCTGCAGCGGCAAGGAGGCCTCGGAAGAGTCGGGGCGTCACTGAGGAAGTCTGGAGGCGGCGGGTTTCCGCCCGACGCGGCGCTCGCCCCTGGGCCCAGCGTCCAGGGAGAAGCGCAACCCTTGCCGCCCTCGCCCGGAGTGTTGACAGAGCGCCCGCGCCCGGCGGAGATTAGGTGGCTGATCTTGTAAGGATCAGCGACTTACTCGGTGCTGTTTACACTGGCATTGATGTAGTGACATTCTGATCTAATTACATGTCAATAAACCCGCGTCCCGATTCACTGTGGAGGCCGGAGCGGATTACGGGACTCCATTGGCAATTCTCAGAGAACAAGGCCTCAGCCTTCAGATTCAATTACTGCCAAGTTAGCCGACTGTAAAGCCACGGCTCGGAGGCAGGACTCAGAGAGAGGTCAGCCCCACCGGACCCGCCCCGCCTGCTGAACGAAGAGTTCTCATCTGGGAGGCTTCTGGTCTCCTCGCCGATCAACTCCAGGACATAATCCAGCTAACTGATGGCTTCCAGGAACTTGGTGCAGAACAGCAGGAAAACAGATAGCTGCTGGCTTGCAAATCAGCCCAGCTGCCTCGGCCGCTCTGAGGGAAGGTGGCCACCACCCCACGGGGCTGCTGACAAAGAGGCTCAGGAGCGAGCAGGGGCTGCCACCTGGCCTGGGTCCTGCGTCCTTAAGGAAACGCGTGAGTGGGGCGGGTGACTGGGATTGGGGTTGGTCCACTTTCCTGCTGTGCCCGGGTCTCTGATGATGTCAGCTCTCGTGTCCTCGGCGTGTGAAGTCACCGCACCGCAGGCTGGAATCCTGCTGGATCACAGCGCTGTCCCCGGATGGGACACGGGTGCTCCTCACGGCAGACAGCGTGGACAGGGCTGGGGGACAGACAGCAAGCAGGGCCGCGCAACACCTCTGCTCGGGCGGCTGTGGGCAGGCGCGGCTTCCACAAGGCCTGGGAAGAGAACAGGCTTGACTTCAGCCCACATAGTCTGTGTCACAATGACGGTCACCTCCTCATCCCCAGGGGACACTTGCCAAGACCCCCGAGGATGTCTGCAGCAAGCCCTGTGTACACTGGTGTGCCCCCTAACTCCCTGCCCATTCTAAAGTTCTATTTATCAGTTGGCACAGTAAGAAAAGCAAATCACCAAAACAGCTACAGCAGCACTGTGTCCTATAGTAAATCAGCTTGCAACGCTGCTGCTAGACTTCGGAGACATTGTTAGCAAAGTGAGGGTCACCTGAATGCAAGCCCGTGACACGGTGGCAGGCGGGATGTGCGGTGTGGACGCGCTGGACAATGGTGACTTGTGTCCAGGCAGGAAGAGAGGGACGGCTGGTGATTTCACCACGTTACTAAGAATGACTGGCAGCTTAAAATGAATTGTTTATTTCAGCAATTTTCTATCTAATATTTTAGATTGAAATTGGCCCCAGGTAGCGGAAGCCGTGAAAGCAGGAACTGTCGCTGGCACAGTGACATCACTCCCCCAGGGCGGGGCACCGCTCAGCCAGGTGGGGCCGCCTGGGAACTTGGGCTGCCTTCTAATCCGGCTTCAGTGAGGCCCGAGGGAATCTGAATTTCGAGTACATTTTATGTACTATGAAATAACATTCTTCTTCTCATTTGTTTTCCAACCATTTAAAAATGTAAAAATCATTCTTAGATCATCAGCCTGTAGAACAGGCCTGGCCAGATCTGATGGGGTGCTTGTCACGGTCCTGCAGGGCTCCAGGGCCAGGGCCAGCACACGAGGTTGGGTGACTTCAAGTTGGCTCCCAGTGCTTAGGAAAAGCAGTGTGAGTTTTCTACTCCCCGGACCTCAGCTAACCTCAAGATCCCCATGGTTTGTGGTAAACGTCCTAGTGCCCCCCGTCTACCATCTGCGGGCCCGACCCCCTGGACGCGGGGTCTAACTTCCTGGCTGCTCATATTAAGCTCATGTTTCTCAGTCCATGAGGAGGTGGCCACCAACACAGCTGAGCCAGCTGTGAAGGCCAGGCCAGAAGAAACGGGCTGCTGATCTGAGAAGATCTCAGTCCTGGGGTGAACAGCCCAGCCTCCTCCCGATACTCGCAGCCCTGTGCCTTGGAGTTTGCATATGAAGAGCCATGAGACACGCCAAGCTCAGGGGCCAAGCTCAGGCCACGCCAGGGACACCCAAGGACTTCAGCAGTGCTGTCTCTCCGAGAGGAAGAAGGTCGGGTCGAGTCAGATGGCCCCTCGGCCCAACAACCTTAACGGCCCGCAATTCAAGTGAGATGCTTTAATGGTGAGCGAGAAGATTTTTTTTTTTTTTTTTTTTTTTTTTTTTTTTTTTTTAAGAATTTTATTTTATTTTATTTTTTTTTTTGCGGCACCGGGGATTGAACTCACAACCTCGCGCCTGCCAGGGCAGGCGCTTAAGGCACTGAGCCAAACTCCCAGCCCTTCTTTTTCTTTTTTGGTGCAATTGCCGAGTGGAGGGGAGGCAATTAGGAAGCAGGAAGCTCAAAAGAGACGCTTTAGGGACAAGAAGAAATTTTGCTTGGTGCCACAAAGGGACAGAGGTGAGACTAGCTGTGGAGGATGTGAAAGAGGGGGAGACAAAGCAAATGGCGGTAATGCTTCTGGAGGACCTTCTGCCGGGCACAGCGTGAGAGGCCGCGCTCCACTCTCACGGGCTTCGGTGGCCGTGTCCTTGAACCGCCGCCCTGTGGGACAAGGGCACACTTGCTGCGTTCCTCCCAGAACTGCTGATGCGCATCAATGCTCCGCACGTGCAAGCTCCGCTTTGTTCTAACAAGCTCCCCCGCTTTGTTCTGCAAGCTCCCCCGCTTCGTCCCCGGGGTGTCTACCGTGAGCAGAAACAGGTCGTGGGGAAAAGACCTGCCGCTAGCAGAGGCTACCGTTTCTGAGAAAATCCAAACACACACACAGATGACGAAGTCAGGCTCCATCAGCTGGTGTTCACTGGTTGAAAAATCACCCAGGCTCCCACACGAGATTTTTGTAGGAAGCAGAAATTGACGTCGAACAGTTCTCCCGACTCCCGTCCAAGGACCAGAAGTACTCTGTGAGCTCTGCGCACGCACACACGCACGCAGTGTGCGGCCAGGCGAGCTCCACACGGGGCCCCGGGGCTGCTGGGACAGCTCCGGAGTCCCCAGAGCAGGGACGGGGACTGGGGTTCAGGGGGAGTCGCCTAAGCTGAGTACCCCTCGCTTTGCTGCTTCAGAGTGTGTGAGGAAAGGTCTAGAAGCAGAGTGGTTCCAGAGCCCGGCCACCACGGAGACCGCCGTCCTTCTGCAGCTGGGAGCTGGGCTTCCCCAGCGGGTCGGCACCTGGCGCCGCCGCAGCTGCGGGCTCGATTGCACGCACAGCTCAAGCAATGCAGGGTTTCTCTTCCATCAGAAACTCGACACATGAACGAGTTACAGACGGACCACAGGGAACAGGGAGCGAGGTCTCTCACAGACAGGAGGGCCGCGGCGGGGAGGAGGGAGGGGGGAGGAGGACCGAAGTGTGTCGGGCACAGTGCCACCCGTACCGCTGCCACCAGGTGCCAATAAAAAAGAAAAGGAAAAGAGGGGCCCTTGCCGTGGTGACTCCAGCCAGCTGCATTGCCGCCTTCCGTCCCCGCTAGGTCCCCTGCAGCGCGCCCCGCTCCCGCAGACCCCTTTCCTCACGTGGAGCTGCCCACCTCTGTGAAAATCAGCACCACACATGCAGGGTCTCTGGACAACTCCGGCCCACTGTGTGTTTTACAAATAAAGTTTTATTGCTACACAGCCATGGCCACTCATTTACATATTGTCTATGGCTGTTTGGGGCTTTAGAGGACTGGGGTCAGAGACCATAGGACCTGCAAAGATAAAAGCGCGTGTTACCCAGCCCGGAGAAAGTCCCCCAGGCCTGATGCGAGAGCGGAGGAGAAGGCAGCAGACAGCACCTTGGGTCTGCTAGCTGCTCAGCAGCAATGGATTCTGGGAACGCTGTCTTCAGAGTCATGGTCCCTTTGGTGCAGGGTCTGGACAGCGACATTTGCCTCACAGGCTTTTTCCTTGCTTTTTTGGCTGTTCTGTTTTGTTTTGTTTTTGAGACAGTGTCTTGCTCTGCAGTTCAGGCTGGACTTGAACTCACTTTGTAGCCCAGGCTGGTCTGACACTCACAGCAATCTTCCTGCCTCAGCCTCCCAAATACTGGCATTACACCACCATGCCCGACTTCACGGCCTTGTTGGAGAGGTCACGTGTCACCTGTGCAGCACAGGACCTGACAATGACAGATTCTCGGTGCAGGGCAGTTTGGCCAAGCTGTCCACAAGTCCTCCCTCTCCTGCAGTTTCCGAGTCTCTAACGCTGTCTCCCTGGTCTCCTCCCTGCTCTCTCCTCTGAGTTGAAACCCCGTCCCCTCTGCCCTCCTGGTCCTTTTCTCCCTCTCCCTCTCCCGCAGCTGTGACACTGAAGACCCGCCAGCTGCTGGTGAGGTGCTCCTTCCTCCCAGGGAAGGGTCTCCTTCCTTCTGTCACTCTCCCCGTCTGTAAAGGCCCCTCTCCTGGAAATCTAGAGGCAGCCCACAGCTCACCCTCAGGGCTCCCCCTGCCCTGTAGGAAGCCTCACTGGGGAGGGACCTGCACCCTGAGGCGCTCGACCTGGGCACACCTGCAATGGTTGCCACCCTCAACCGCATGCAGGTAGCTCGGGCCTAGGGGTGTGTGGCCATCAGCCCCACATCACATATCGGATATAAAGCCCCTCCCAACTGAGTGACCCAAGGGGTCAAAGTGACGGCAAACACCCAGGCAAGTCGGCCTGCAGGCGCTTCAGTCCTCCTGGAGACCCGGGGGCCAAGGACGGGGTGCCTGTTCCTGGAGGGAGTGGCTCTGGGTTCGCGCCCACGCCATGCAGGGGCTGCCGCAGGGACAGGGCCAGGCTGGCCCGGGGCTCCCAGTCCCGTGCCGTCTGCCGAGGACTCACGTGGAGATTTCAGTGGCGTCACCTGAGGGCCCCAATCTGCTGATCAGCACCCAGGTTTACGTCCTTGGAGACAGGCACCACCAGATAAAAGGCAGCGCCCTTGTCCTCGATGCTTCGCCACCCAGAAAGGAGCGCAACTCCCCTTGGAGAAGAGGCTCATTCCTGATTGAATCCGTCACTGACTGGAGAGAAAGGGACTGAATTCATCATCCCCTCTCTGAAGTCTCATAATTGCTAATATTTGACTCCCTGATTACAGCATTTATCTTGAAAGGCCCGGGTAAACACACAGGTGTACCAGACGCCTTGGTGGCTTGCTTGTCTCCTTCCCGGAGGAGCGTGGAGAAAGGCCCCTGAATGGCACCCAGGCGTCAGGCACTGATAAACAGCGCTGATCACTTTGCCCCGAGGGGCCGTGTTCGGGTGTGGATTGCTGGTCCCCAGGAGTCAGCGCAGGTTACCACCCTGTCCCCGCGGAGCTGGGCACGCTGGGGGACCATGTGAGGTGCAAGATGCCCCGGAGGGCTCTGCGTGAGGCTTCAAAACCCAGGTGGGAGAAACGGAAATGGACATGTTAACATATTGACCGCATTACTAAACACCTTCGCTTTCTCCCAAACGGCAGAGCAGAGCCGGAATAGCTTTAAACACCAACACTGCACCCAGTCAGAGGTCACACTTTGCATGTGTCCACATCCGGGTGTCATTTAACCCTGAGGGACCCACCCGGGGGTGGCGCTGCCCCTTCCTACAGTGCTGGGTCCAAGACAAAGCCACGGGTTGTGTTGTTCTGGATGCCACAGCCAGAAACTGGCCCAGCCCGCTGCACCCGTGTGGCGATGCACAACCAGGTGGGGCCACAGCAGGTGGGGACGTCTTTGGGAAAGCAGAAGTCACCTTGCCATCTGCTCCAAACCGAGCAGCGCTCCTATCACCAAACTCTCATAGGTGAGCCTGCCGCCAGAGAGGCGGGGAGTTTGGAGCATGGCCCTCCTGGTAGCTTTGGTTTAAATCGCTTGTAGCGCACCGAGGCCTCAAGCCAGGTTATCCTGAGAGTCTGGCTGATGCCTTTACCAGGTTCTGATGATGCCCTCCAGGGGGGCTGCGAACCTGTGCAGCAGCAGGGCTGTCAGGAGGGGCCGGCACCAGTCCCAACCCAAGGGACCCGGGTTCTTATCGGAGTCCCCAGATGCCAGGCACCTGGGACGCGCCGTGTCACCCCTGCGCACGTATGGGATGCGTGAGACACCACGTCAGGTGCCAGGGAGCGCAGGGGACCCACGACCCAGAGATCCCCGAGCAGAAACCCAGGAGGGCCTGGA
Organism: Dasyprocta punctata; assembly: GCA_004363535.1. Lineage (NCBI taxonomy): Eukaryota > Metazoa > Chordata > Mammalia > Rodentia > Dasyproctidae > Dasyprocta > Dasyprocta punctata. Next base: position 122,475 of record RJWM01001258.1, read on the forward strand.
GCACGCCAGACCCGGTGTGGCCGGGATTTCTCCCCCTCTGGCACCTGGGACAAGAGTGACAAGGAACCCAGCTCTGGCCTCCCTCTGGGTGTGTTCCCTGGAGACGGGGAGCCAGGACCACGTGGCATGGTGCGCGGAGGGTCTGCACGGCGGTGTTGGCCAGCACGAAGGGAGCTGGCCATGCACGGCTCTGTCCACAGAGGGCCTGGAGTGCCCACCACAGCTCCAGGGAGGGGCCGTCCTACCGGCTTCCCAGACAAGGCACGTGGCGGAGCTGTGCTGAGGGAGGGAGAGACATTGGCGAGCACTGGTCCCGCGTCTCGGCCAAGACCCACCTGTGTGCGCGCCCAGAGCCCCTGGCCACACGGTGCACGGACTCGAGGTCTGTCTGGGCCTGCAAACCAGAATGGAGAGGCCACGAGCAGACACGCGCTGGGCGGGTCACACACTCCCCCACCCCAGGGGGCACACGGGGCTGGCCACGTCCTCGGTGCAGCTGCTGGCTCCAGGGTGAAGCAGCCTCCGGGACAGGACGTGTCTGAGGCCAGGTCTCTGTCCGACAGGGCGTCCTTTGAAACATGCACTCCTCTGCCGGGAACGCACAGGCCAGGACCAGCAGCGCAGACCTCAGAGCGGGCACGCCAGGGAGCACCCGGCCCCACGGTCCTCGGGGGCGATGCTGGCTCCCACAGACCCCTGCTCAGAGCCACTGTGAGACCCGCCCCCAGGCGGGGTCCTCGGAGGACGACTGTGTTCACGGGACTGCTTCCCATGTTCCTCGCCCCCAGAAAAGTTACTGAAGGAGATATTTCACTTTGATAAGCTCATCTGAGGAGAAAACAGCCTTGTGTGTACCATAGCATTATTTTGGAATAGACCTTTAAATTGCAGACTGAAAGTACAAAGCCATCAATCTAATTACCTGCCCACCCCCAGCCATGAAGTGGGAAGAGCAGCACACGAGCAACGTAAAACATCCCTGGCAATGGCGTCAAATGGGACAAGAATGGACTGAATAAAAGAGTGCACTTAATAGGCTAACAGCATACACGGGGCTTGAAATGAACCCAATCTCAAGTCTGAACTGAGCCATCCATTTGTCACATTCTCTTCGCTTCAAAAATTAAGCGTTCTTTAAATGTCTCTTAATGCTGCAATTGTTCATCCCCGAAGAAATAAAAAGATCAGCGGCGCCTCGCGCATCCCGAAGGTGACATAAACAGCAGACCTGAGGAGGTCATCGCCAGACTGAGCCTGCTGCTGCCCGAGATCGCTCTCGGGAGCCCGATGTGCCTGCTCCGGGAGCGGTGAACACGCCAGCACCGCGGCTTATTACTGACACTAGCGCACTTGTGCATGCGTGGAGGCTTCTTGGAAGCGATCCCATCCTGAAGGTGGGTTTGCTCCGCTGGGGGAACAGGTGCTCCCCGTCCCGGGCACAGTGAGCAGAGCCCCAGGGCCTGGCCCCAGCCTCCCCGCTGTTACTCAGCTCCTGCCCCATTCCACCATCGAGAGCGACCACATGGGTGCTCGGCAGACAGCGGTGCCTCCTTCTCATTTAAAAAGTAGAACGCATTTGGAATGTTAGCAAAGTATATTTCACAAAAACAATGATTATTCCAAGGGCTTGGATGATCTAATGTACATCTCCTTCCCAGGTTAATACAAAATGTGGTTTTGAAATAATGTACAAGGGAGCCCCTTATCAATATTACCAGTAGCGAGTCTCCTTCTGAACCCCCGGAGAGGCGCTGGTCAAAGGTCACAGAGCAGAAACAAGCGCTGCAGATAGATGCCTAGAGCACAGCCCTTTCTTGTATCCTCCGCATATGTTAATCAGCAATTATAAGGGCAGCTGCGTGCTAGAGCTCTGATACCCACTGATTCGGGCTTCCCTGCCCGACACGGAAGCAGGTCAGAGGGGACACTGTAATTTTCTTGCTAGTGCATCATGAGCGGTGTGAAGCCTCCCCTCTACACGAGGAGGGGCCGTGCTGGGAAGAGGTTCTCAGCCTCCATTAGTTTTCAGGGCAGACGCTTACGTCTTGTGTAACAAACTAAAGAAAAGAAATTGACTTTGGAAACACACTTCTAAACACAATAGGGAGCGGGAGAGAGAGAGCGGAAACTAGGTTAGGGCCAGAAGTATTTCCGTATTGTAAAGGTCCAAGATTTTAAAAAGAGTAAGAGAAATAAGAAACGGTAAAATTTATCAAAATAATGCCCCAAGTGTCTTAGAAATATAATGTATAAAATAAAGATGAACTTCTGCCTCCCAGGAGTGCCCAGTAGATACAGTGTTCTAGAAGGGAGAAACCTCGGGATCATAATGATCCTGACCTTAATTACCTACGCTTCTCATTTCTGTCTGCCACTTGCTCAAGGGATCCTACTAGTGCCTAGCTCCTGCTTTTCGAAACTGAAAACGTTTAGTCTTTCAACCTTTGAAAAATTGAATTTGTAATTTAACAGCTAGCAAAGACATCTTCAGGCTCAGATGGCTGCACTGAGGATCTTACAAACATCTAAAGAAGAATGACGACCCATTCTGCACAGTTACCACCAGAAAATGGGGGGAGGGAATGTCACCCTCTTCATTTTGTGAGCCCGTGTTACCCACATACCCAAACCAGCCAAGGACAAAAGAAAATTGCGGGCGGAGAGCTCTTGGGAACTTGGATGTAACACACACAACACACACAAGTAGCCAGCCCATCCCAGAAATGCTCAGAAAGAATAATACACCACGGCCAAGTAGGATGTAAGTATGGGAAGCAGACTGAATATTCGAAGTCCACCAACACAACCCACCCTATCAACAGCTTGATGGACACCTCTCCTAGCCGCACATTAACTGGGGCAGGAAAGGCACTTGGCGAAATCCAGTGCCCATTATGATGAAAATTCAGAGCAAGCTCAGAATAAAAGGGCCTCAGGAGCCTCTAAGAGCACCTCAAGGCACCCACAGCTGCCTAATGCAGGGAGTCCGTGGGTCCCACCAAGTCTGGGGGCCAGGCTCTGGTCAGAGCAGCAAAGCAAGAACGGCAGGGGCCAGCAGGTGGAGAGAGAAGGTGTCTGCATTTGCAGGCAGTGGGATCCTCCACCCACTAAACGCCAGAGGCAGCTACAAAAATCCTTAGAACCAGGAAGTGCATTCAGTGAGGGGATGCTGGCTGAACACACGCAGAGTCGCTCTGTAAGCCAAGAACCAGCCCTTGAGAACCAACTCAGACATCGAATACGGTTTACCATTACTCCCAAGAAACAAGCACGCCCAGAACTTGTATGCTGAAAACACAGACTGATAATGGCGTGAATAAAAGAAGCCCTAAGTGATCAGAGAGGCTTGTGAGTTAGGAGAGAGCTGTCATAGTAAAGACGTCAGATTTCCCCAAGCAGATCTGCAGGCTTAGAACGGTTGCTGTCTAAATCCTGGCAAGCTAAGGTTTTTGCAAGCTTATGCTAAAATGGAGATGAGAATGTCCTAAAACCGCCAGAAAAATAAACAGAGAGGGAAGCAGCTACCAGGTTCTGAGAAACTGCACAGCCTCAGCAGCAGGAAAGCCTGACAGTGAGAAGGACAGCAGGCCCACCTGGGCCAGAGCGCAGCCAGCAGTGGACACACACGCCGTAGACTCGCGACGCGTGACTTGACGAGGAGGGCCCGGCTTCCCAGCTGTGTGCCTGCATGACCGCAGGCCCACACGCACGCAGAAATAAACTTCGTACCTCATCGAAAATTAACTCAAAATGTATCACAGACCCAATATGAAACTATACAACATTTAGGAAAAAAAGAGGAGACAATCTTTAGGCCCATAGTCAGCCAAAGAATTCTTACAGTTGACACCAAAATCAAGGAAAAATTGATAAATTAGAACTTTAAAAAATGAAAAGAATATTTAAAGGATAAAAAGAGAAATTAGGCCAAGATAAAACATTGGCAAATCACATATGTGGCAAAGAAATTATATGGAAAATATGTGAAAAACTTTCAAAACTTGACAGTAAAAAAAAAAAAAAAAAAAAAAAAAAAAAAAAAAAAAAAAAAAAGAATGATAAAATGGACAAAAGACAGGACTGCTATTTCATTGAGGAGCACCTACGAATAAGCCCATGAGCACAGTTCAGCACCTCAGCCGCTAGAAAACGCAAACTGAACCCAAGGGGCCGTCACCACGCAGCAGGAGGTGAGAGCGCAGCTGACAAGGTCAGATGGGCGAGGGGACGGGGGCGGGGGTCGCGTAGCACCCCTGGGGCGAGCGGAAATGCGGCCCCTCTGATGGTTTCTGTTCAGAGTAAAGCAGGAATTTGCCAGAGAGCTGAGACCCGGCCCCAGGTCCTTGTCCTCCACAGCGAGGCCGCCTACGTGGCCACCAGGGGCTGCCAGCACCCAGACGCCCTGTGGTGGGGGCGGGGAGGCACACGGGGTGCATCGCCCCAGACAGCCGAGCAGCGTGCAGAAGAACGCGGAGGGGCTGAGTGCACAGCTTGGCTGGCGCTGCGAAGCAGGGCGACTCGGTCCAGCCCCAAAGGGGCCTAGCACACGGCCAGCCGGCCAAGGAGCCTGCTGGCGAGGGTGTGGCCACCCAGCTGGCTCCGGCTGCGAATGAAGCCTGTCCCGCAACCGCGGTGTGGTGACACATGCCTGCCCACGTGTCCTGCCCATGTCCCGGACTTGGTGGAGCTCCAGGCACCAGAAAGGCTGGGTTGGGATGTCTGCACCTGTCTCTGTATTTCTTTGCACCTTCTTGGGAATCTGCAGTGGTTTTTTTGTTTGTTTGCTTTTGCTTTCATTGTTTTGTCTTTATTGGGTTTTTTTTTTATTTTAAACAAAAGAAAAGTAAGAAACCAAAGCAAAACAATTTCACAACCAGCCAATGGGAGAGTAATAATAATCAGCACATTACATATTGTTATATTCACAGAAATTGTTTAGGATAAAAGATATAGACATGAAACATTGTCCGGAAAATTATTAGCACAAAACTTTTACCCCATTGAATCAAGAGAAACCTGCTATATGACTATCTTTTTTGTTAAGATTGCTCTATTACTTTAAAATAAACATTTCACATTAAAAATGAAATCTGAAGATGACCCTGTGAAAACTACTTTTCACTCAAAATTCTTTTTCTTTAACTGTCTTAACTAATTTTTTATATACATAGATTTTCTTTCAGTTCATCACGCAAGTGCAACAATGCGAGGGTTACACATGTGTGACTTAGTTCACTGAGAAGTGTATTTTCAATACTCATCCATTTAAGAGTGAAAATGTCTAGTTTGTCGTTCTTTATAGCTGAGTAGTATTCCATTATATAGAAATACCACATCTTTTTTGTCCATCCCTCAGTTGAGGGGCATTTAGGTTGTTTCCAAGATCTAGCTATTATGAACTGGGCAGCTATAAACATAGGTGCACACACATCGCTGTGGTAGGATGTTTTTAATTCTTTCGAGAAGATACCCAGAAGGGGAATAGCTGGATCAAATGGGACCTCCAATCCTAGCTTTTTGAGGAATCTCCACACTGACCTCCACAGTGGTTGCACCAGCCTGCATTCCCACCAACAGTGGACAAGGGTTCCTTTTTCCCCACAGCCCCTCCAGCACTTGTTATTGGTTGACTTGTTAATACTAGCCATTCTTTCTGGGGTGAGATGGAATCTCAGTGTTACTTTCATTTGCGTCTCTCAAATGGCCAGTGCTGCTGAACATTTTTTCACGTATTTATTTGCTGTTTGTACTTCTTCATCTGAGACGTGTATGTTCATCTCAGATGCCCATTTTTGGATTGGGTCTTTAAATCTGGGAGGACTGATTTTTTTAAGTTCTTTATACATTTTTGATATTAATCCTTTATCTGAGGGACAGCTGGTAAACATTGTCTCCCACATTGTGGGTTGTCTCTTCACACTGTTGGTGGTTTCTCTTGCTGTGCAAAAGCTTTTCAGTAGGATGAGATCCCATTTGTTGATTCTTTGCGATAGTTCCTGTACAGTCTGGCTTTTATTCATAAAGTCTTTGCCTACACCAATGTCTTCAAGAGTTTTACCTACTCTATCTTCCAGCAGATTTAATGTTTCTGTTTTAATGCTGACATCTTTAATCCATTTAGATTTTAACTTAGTACATGGTGAAAGATATGGGTCCAGTTTTAGTCTTAGACATGTGTAGATCCAGTTATTCCAACACCATTTATTAAAGAGGCTATCTTTCTTCCAATGAATGTGTTTGGCACCTTTGTCAAAGATAAGGTAGTTTAGTGTGTCTGGAGTTGTTTCTGGATCTTCTAATCCCATGTTTTTAAGTAACGAATGAAATGTTTTCTTTTAAATAAGCAAGTTAATTACAGTAAAGAAGGCGGAAGTGCTGGGCATGGCGCTGCACACTTGCAGCCCCAACTGTGTGGGAGGCTGAGGCAGGAGGCTGACAAGATCCAGACTGGCCTGGACAAATGAGGGATTTAGCAAGATCCTGTCTCAAAATAATAAAAAGGGCTGGGGTGCAGCTGGGTGCAAAGGCCCTGCCAGAAAAAAAGAAAAAGGAAGGAGAAGGAGGATCAGAGGTGAACTCGTCACCCGACAGAGACAAATCCCCGCCCTCCCCTGCTCCTCCCAGCTGTGGGACAGTGCGGGAGTCCGGACAGGAAAGCAGCCGCTGGCCCGGGGCGCAGAAGCCAACTTTTGTCACATGTCCTGCACACTCGTCCATCCCAGCTCTGAGCTTCTGCTGACTCAGTTTCCTCAGCAGGAGGAAGGGAGTGCAGACACAAGCAGAGCCCCGGGGAGGCCAAGGGCTAGGGCCGGGAGAAGGGGCGTCTCTGCTCAGAGGGCGTGGGCCCAGTCCCCGCCGTCCCTGCTGCAGAGGCCCACGGCTGGCCCAGCAGGCGGCAGCTGGTGGGAATGGGGGCGCTGACTCCGAGACGACAGGGAGCCACCAGGCCGCCGTGCACCCCAACCCCCTCGGGTCTCCCCACTGCTCCAGGCCGCAGATTCCGGCCCCACCCCACGCGGTCACTCAGTCGCAGCGCAGCAAGGAGTCTGGTCCCAGTCTCAGGGGCACAGTGAGGATCTGAGCCTGGCGTGGAGTGCAGCGCAATGCGGCCCCGAGCCCAGCTGGACCCTGACACAGCCCACGCCAGAGTCCGCTGTGTGGGCCAGCAGTGGCTCCGTGGCTCCCCATGGCACCCCCGCCCTCACAGTGCCCCAGGCGGCCATTGCCCTGGGCAGCACAGGGGTCCCCATGGCTCCTCCCGCTCAGCCGCCTGTGACCCTCACAGGTGCGTCTTGGGCTCTCCCGTGCAGCCCTTCCCCACTCTGCCCACAGGGCGCCGAGGCAGTGGGCCTGGGACCCCTGCAGTGTAGACGCCGGGCTGCCACGGCTGCTGCTGCCTGCCTGGCACTATCCCTCCCAGGACATGCGCTGGCCCAGCCCAAAGCGAGGGCCCTGGAGTCCCCCCGGCCCTACACGTATCCACGTCCCCGAACAGCACTGCCTCAGCTGTTAGCAGCTGCTGGTTGGGGTGCTTGGCTGCCCCCTTCTAGAGGAACTTGGTCTCCTGTCCCCAGGCTGAGCCACCCCGGCCTCATCCCTGACTGGTCACCCTTCCAGGCACCACTCCCTCCCAGGGCCGAGTTCTCCTCTGTGCTGCTGGCCAAGACCCAGGCAGGAAGTTTGCCCGGGTTCCCAGGGTGCTGAGGCAGGGCCGCGCTGCTCACAAAATACACGGGAGGCCGAGGCAGCACCGTGAGCCAGGCCGGAACAGACCCAGCCCTCCTCTTCACAGCGCCCTCGCAGCACAGACTCACAGCTGAGGGGCACTTTCCTCTTGGGCTGCCCTAGCAGAACAGCCTGGCGCTTCACCAAGGAGTCGCACACAAGCACCTTGGTGGCCTCGCAGGGACCACTGGGGCCGAGACTCACACGATAGGAGGAGGACCGGGTTGGGGTTCAAACAGATAAGCACCCCAGCGACCTTGACCATCTCAGCCCCAATACCCCAGCCTTCCTGGAGTGGCCAACAACTTCAGAACCAAGGTCCCCTTGAAAAATCAAAGGCCAAGTGAACCTGGTGCCCAGCGACGCAGAAGGTTCCAATGCAAAGGTCAGGAAGCGGGGAGAGCCGTGTGTCCTGGGGCTGAGGCGCCCCTTACACACGTCCTCCCTGGGGGAGGGAGCGTCGCAGGCGCTGTTTCCTCGGGGTTCCCCTCCGCCGTCTTCACTTGGAGTTGTGTACCTCTCCCCTGTTCAATATTTACCAAAGAACTGCGAGGTTAAAGAGAGCCCATGGTTGGGAAGACAGCATAATTATAAGGGTCAACTTGATAAGACATATAATCTCTAGAAACCTGCCGGCTCGCCTGATAAAATATTTATATCCGTCACCGTGGGCACCAAGAGTACGGTAGCACTGAGCCCCGAGCACCGCTCCGCGGTGCGCTCCCAAGTGTCACGCGCACGCCACGCACGGGGACACGCCCACACAGCCCCCCATCCCTGCTCTAAAGTGGGACTCGGACTCCAGATGCCCCTCAGAAGTAGTGCCTTCACTGCCAAGCTCGAATGCAATTTCTTCCATCAATTTGAAGGAAGTTGCTTTTCCTTTAGTTCTAGTTCATCAAAAAGAGGCAAATCAAAAACCCTGGTCCCTGTCCTTCAGAGAATTAAACCAAGTTTATTTAGCACCATAAATTATAGCCTCAACTATTTTAGTATTGTAATATGGCATCAGATTTCATTTCAAATGTAGATATAATCAAGTACATTAAAACAAAACAGCAAACAGAAGTGATCCTTTTATCATTTCACCGTGCTGACTTCAAAATGTGAATTCTCTGACTGCAGGCATCTTCCTGGTGCGGGGATATTGTCATGCAAATGCAGCTGCCTACCCACTCGACAGTGGGCTCCTTGGGAATAACCCAGCCCACACTGCCATCCCGGAAGGGAAGAGGAGGAGAGGGGAGGGGAGGAAGGGGAGAAGGGAGGGAGGCTCCACCTTTGGAAGGTGCAGAGGTCCCCCCAGGTAGGGGCACAGGGTGGAACCACATCCCTGCCCTCTCTCTGGTCTGATTTCCCCTGAAGCCACCCACGCCGCCTTCCTTCTGCCACTCAATGGGTCCCAGGCCGGCTTGTGTACCAGAAGTGCCCAGCACGGCTGCTGTTGGCATGGCTGATGTCACCACACAGGACTCCTTACCTTGAGCATCGCTTCCTGGCTCCAGTAAAGACTCCTCAGCTGTCGGCACAGATCCTTCACCCCGCTGATGCAGACTTTCTGGCTTCCACCGCTGACCTTGGGGCCTTTCCAGTGCAGATCCAGGAAACAGACTTGCATGAGACATTGTCGCAGGCTCTAGGTCTTCAGCTGGACTCATGCAGGACGTTGCCACGGAATCTGGGCCTTCAGATGGATTTTTTGGGGTCTTTAGTGTGTGGACAGATTTCCTGCATTTTTCATGTTTGACTCTTTGAGTGACTACTATAACAAGATTCTGTAAATTATGTGTCCTGTATTAAATCGTTTTCCTTGCGAACCCTGACCACAAAAGACACATCACCACGAGTCCCCGCCAAGGCCTCCCCTTCCCTTCAGACACACTCATCCCTGCGTGCCTGCCATCTTCTGAAGCAGCTCTAGAAATCTCCTCTTTCCTGAGGGTCTTTAGCTGCGCTGTCCTGGCTGCCTCGATGTCCTGAGTTAAACCAAAATGTTTCCCTCTCATGGTCATTTTGACTTTGGGAGGAGCCAGGTGTCACATGGTGCCACAGCCAGTGACTAAGGTGGATGAGAACACAGAGTCACATCTTTACTCTGACAGAAATTGCAGTACCAGGAGCAACATGTGACACACAGTTTTGCCACTACAAAGGACATTGTGCCACTTCTCAAGATGCCTTCCATGCACACTGCCTCCTGAACACTCAGAGTCCTTACGAGATTCGGAGTTCACCGCAGTACTCTGGGTGCAAACTCAGCTCAAACACCCCCAGCCAAGGCATACAGCACAGCAGACACCGCCTCTAGGCTGTCCTGCACGTGAGGAACTGGATGGTTTCCCTGGGATCTCGTGCTTGTGACCACAGACCCACGTCTCATCTCCCACAATGACATTTCCTAGAAAGCCACACCCTGCAGAGGCGTGGTCATGAACCCCAAGAAATGCATTCTTCATGATCCAGATTTACAGCACATTTGAAAGTGCACCTTCTCTCCGCCACAGCTCTCAGCTGATGACAGCACGGGACAAGTTGAGACTTGTCACACACTGTCACCAAGATTGGTCACCATGCCACTTCTCCCAGTGAAGATCCCGCCCTTCCCTCGGGCCATGGGCCACAGCCTTCACCGTACCCTTTGCTCTGACTTGGTCACCTGGTAGGCTCTGAGCTGCGTTCTTGTCCTCCTGTCTCAACCAACTTCCAGAAAAGCTCCTGGAGGAGAATCCCGAGAACTCTGTGTGTGGAGGAAGCGGCCTGAAAACAGACCACACCGGCCGCAGCTCCACCTCCAAGAACACCTGGGCGGTACCCACCGTGCCAAGAGAGACCCACCACACATGTTCATGAGATGACAACCCTCCCAGTCCCATGGCTATGCCCGAGGACGAGGGGGTGGCCCGGGATGGTCTGGGGGGGCTGAGACCCAGCTTTGCCCCACTTTCCCTCGCCGGAGGAGCTCTCTGGGACAGACGAGAGCTCCCCCCGCACGCACGACAGTGGTCCCTGCGGCCAGCTCGGGACAAGGCCGGAGGGCTGTGTGACACTGCTGGGTCACAAGAGCCTGTGGCCCTCACCAAGGCCAGGACAAGGCCGCAGGTCCCACCGGGGCATTGGAAGGGCTCGTCATCACCCATGGCTCCCCAGGGCCCCTTCCTTTAGCGCTAGGCTCTGGGGCACTGTCAGAGGGACAAGGACACAGTCACGTGAGGAGAGCGCCCCTGCGCACCAGGGCGGAGTCGGACAGGAAAAAGCGCCCCGTGATTCAGGCACGAGGAGACCGAGGCAGCGCTTTCCTCCCTGCCCCCACGAGCACTGGAAGCCGTGTGGCAGGAGGTGAGTTTAAAGCTGGAAGTTTAGTGATAGGGTCTCCGAAGTCATCCTGAGCCGCCTGACCCTGAATGAATTCACAATGATAAAAATTACTTTTGTGATGCTGGCTGTGCCTAAAGCTATGATCAGAAGATCGCATTGCTGAAATAAACCGTGCCTTCAGTTTAACCGACGGTGATTCCGCCGTCCCATTCAAGCCGCCAGGAGCTGCCGTGGCATTCTGGGTAGGCCATTAGTCTTCGCTTTTCTCTTCTATTCCCTCTTTCTTTTCTTTTTAATCCCAGAGAAACAGCCATAGTGATTCGCTAATAAAATAACCAACAGGGGCCATCCGGATTCATCCAAGGCTGTGTTTCCAGAGAGGACCTCATTCTAGTTCTGCAAGGACCACGCAAGGTACTGGTGCCGTGGCGAGGCCCAGGCCTGACCCGTCCTGCACGGGGACCACGCCGAGGCACCACAGTGCTGAGAACGTACCTGTCCCCCCCCCCAGCCTCTCCCGAGCCGTGGGGAAGGCCACGGGCAGTCTGGGCAAACGGCTTCGATGGCAGATCACTGTCAAAGCTGCTGCTGCAGCCCCGTGTACACGCGGTCCAAGACCCCAGCCCACGTCACATTCAGCAAAGCCACTGCCCGCTGCCCAACGTGGAATCTGGCCTTAGGCTTTCCAGGAAATTTCCGGTAAGAGACAAACACGATCACACTCAGCATTGACCCCGGCTGGCCCTTCACAGCTGTGCACCGTGGAGCGCCTGACGCCACCCGGGCTCCTTGGTAAAATGGAAGTCACAGCACAGCCTCCACACCTGCGAGCGGCCACCGGACACCGCAGAAGCAAGGAGAGGGCCCCGTGGGGAAGGTCCCACGCACAGGTCCACCGAACCTTTGCTGTGGTTTGGCCACAGTGAATTCTCAGGGTCTACAATCGCTTATGCCGGCCGCACAATCGGGCTCCTCACCAATTCCTGATGAGAAACGCCACCTCACGACTGTTTCCGTGCCGGGCAGTTTTAGCTAAACCTAAATGTAGCCATGAATATACTTGACCTATTTTTATATTTTCAAAACAGTAAAGAGTTCAAATTGCAATTCTTAGGTCTCTTTTCCTTAATTTTCCAGGTTGCAAACATCTCCGTAGGTTGACAAAGAGCTGTCAATTGATATTCAGGCCCTGAGACTCAATCTCAACGACAATCGTCCCCATGGTGGGGACACGGGCAGCAGGCTGCAAGGCGGGCCAGGGGCAGGACACGGCCTGCCAGCAACAGCCCGAGCGTCTGTCACCCCGTCCCCTTTGCCCACACCCTTTTCCTGCTTCCCCTGGGCCAGCACCAGCAGTGGCCACTCTGCCCCCCAAGTCTACATGTACAGAGGAGCATCTTGTTGTCCGCCGGACACTGTGGCAACGCCGGGCTCCCGTGTGTGGACCTGTCCCGCCCCAGTGACCCCAGAGAGCCCGCCCTGACCTCTTGCTCACGTTCTTCCAAACGCAACCAACCGCTTCACAGACACCATCTCTCCTAACTGGAGAGAAAACTTTTTAAAAGAACTGAAACTTACTGGGTAATTGCTCTCTATTTTTAAGGAGTCTTTTGCCAAAGATACTCTACAACTAATACTTAATATAGAATCCTCAATACATAGCCTGTAATAGAGTAGCACTTAATATAGAACAATTAACATAAGTCCTAAAATGTATGTCATTGGAACCAAACCCTCCCATAAAAGTCTCCTCCGGAACCAGTACCATGAGACTGTTTATCGCCACAGGACCCAAATGCCCCTGCCCTCCGTGCTCCGTCATGCTGTCTGCCATGGCTGAAGTGGTACTTAATGTCACGCAGCCCTGGATGCCCCGTGATTAGCAATTACGGAGAGGGAGCGGCCGCTCCATTAATTGGCGTCGACACCCTGACACTGACTGACAGGCGCGGATTCCCTATAATGACCACTAATGCACCCAGCAAACTGGCCTCCGCCCGCTGGCAGCCAAGTGGGTTAAGTGCGGGCAGGGGCGCCCGCCCAGAGGCGAGGGCTCTGATGTCTGCTGGGCAAGGGCACCGTGCAGTGGTCCGAGACCTGCCCCGGTGCACACGGTTCTAGGGCCTGCTGTGGGCAGTCAGCACGCAGCCGGCCCTGCCCCCCAACACCGCACCCGCCCACAGGAGCTGCATCCATGCTGGGCCTGGTCCCTGAAGCACTTGCAGAAGTCGTTCCCTCCGTCAGGCTGACCCCTGCGCTGAGTGGAACTCTCCAGCCTCAGCCTCCTGGCTGTAAGACTGCCGCGCCCTAGACACGGGCGGGCCCTTAGCTCCTGAGCGAGCGTGGGCGTGTCTGCGTATGTTAGTGAGGTGGGAGCGCTAGTGAGAGCGTGCACACGTGTTAGTGCGAATGTGCTCCTGACTGCGCATGCGTCAGTAAGAGTGTGTGATAATGAGTGCTGTGGGTGTGTGCCTGGGTGTGTGTTAGTCAGAGTGCACGTCTGCACCTGCATGTGCCAGTGTGTGCATGAGAGTGTGATAATGAGGGTGTATGGGTGTGACTGTGTTAGTGAGAGTACATGTGTGTGCATGCTACAGAGTGTGCACATGTGAGCATCTTAATGAGACTGTGGGCATGTGTGTGTGAGTGTGAGTGCAGGCGTGTATGAGGGTGCACCCACTGCCTGTGTCCTCGTGGCCTCCTCCTGGGAGTCTGCCTGGATTGCCAAGCAGAAGGTGGGTGTGCATGGGGCCCGGGAGACGCGGAAGTGCTCTCTTTCCCTGGTGACTGGGGCAGGAAGCTCTGGCGCACACAGGGGTCTCCTTCCTCCACCTCCGCCCCGCGCCCTCTCAGGAAGGTGACCAGGTGGGGACAGCCAGGAAGAGCGGACTGGAGCTGCAGTACGTGTGGGTGGAGCTGCACCTGCTCCGGCAGCCCAGGCGTCTTGGGGTCCCGGCCAGCCTTGGGGACTGTCCCGAGTCACACTCTGATGCCACAGCCTGACCTGTGATCAGGGCGCACGCATGGGTCCATCACGAGGTCAGACACAGGACTCGGGTGTCCCCGCCCCCGGCAGCCCTGCCTGCTGAAGGGTGCTTGCGGGGCTGCAGACCCTGCACCTCTGCCCCCAGAGCCTCCAGCCCAGTGTCCTCCCCACACGCCCACTCCTCCCCGAGCTCATCCCAGACACGGGTGTGCAGTGCCCCACCAGGTCAGTTCCTCCTCCCCAGCAGCTTCCTCCCTTCCAGGCTCCAACTTCAACTCCAAAACCCGTGCGATTGGGCATGGCTCCTCCTCTCTCTCTGACCTGTCTGAGGGCCTGGTGTGCAGATGACCACCAACACCCAGGGCATTCTGAGGCCAGAGATGGCCAGCTCCTCAGTGTCCTGGCTGCTGCCCAGGCCTGTGGCCCTCCTCCAAGGGGAAGGACCGAACTCAGCTCCCGGCAGGACAGGAGCCTGCCAGCATCCGCACGACAGGGGCTCTGGGATAGGACAGCTGGGCCAGCAGAGCCCAGGGGGCAAGGATGCTCCCACTGACACAGGCCGAGGAAATGGGAAGAGACCACCAACTCTCAACTGCTTCTGCCTGCTGTCCTTTCCAGTGCTGAGGATGGACCCGGGGCCTCTTGCAGGCTGGGCAAGAGCTGTCCGGGTGCACCAAATCCCAGCATAACCCCTCACACCTCAGGTGTGCACCACCTGCCTGGATGGCCGCAGCCCCACCCCAGAGCGCGACCCCACCAGAGGATGCATCCACCCCGGGAGTCAGCTGGAGAGCCAACTGGCTCTGGCAACGGGGATGCGGGGCATCTGCCGCACCCCCAAGCGCCGTGTCACAGCTCACCGCCGAGTCCATCAGCTGGCGCAGTGGCAGCCCCCACACACCGCACCCCGAGGGTGCAGAACAGCTTGCTGTTGCTTCTAGGTGCTTCCAGCTGATGCACACGTCCACACCAGCCATCACGTGTGCCACAGCTCTGAGCACGTGTCTATGTCCAGCTGAAGGACAGCTGGCTCCGTGTCTTCCACTGCAGCACACTGGACCACTCTGGGCCCTCTGCTTGCTCGTCCATGACACCCACTCCAACGCCAAGGGACTCGGCCAGGATTTCAGCCCAGCCCTTCCTGCCATAAGCACTGCACTGAACTACTAAACCGGGCGCAGTGTCCGTGTGGGTGTGACCACTGCCTGCATGTGCAGCTTCCGGGACACGACAGGAACCAGGCCACAAGGCCAGCTCCCACCCCGGCTGTCACAGCCACACTGCCCACGGCAGGCTGCCCACCGCATCAGTGTCCCGTGGCTGACCAGACCAGTGTTCTTCACCATCCTTCTCCCCACCGGGTCAACTACAACTGCCCTCTGCACACATGCACGAAGCTGCCTGCGGAACGCGTGCCTCCTTCCACCCGACGGGACGCTGACTCACGAGGGTGCTTGTCCGGGGACACCCAGGGACACCCACGCTGGCACGGCCACACGTGTGCAAAAGTGCGTGTGCTGTGCGTGTCTGTGTGTGGACACATGCGTGTATTGTGCACATGACCACGCACCTGTACACACTGTGCACACGCAGGAGTGATGTGAAGAGAGAGGAGAGACAAAGAGGAGGCGTCAGGGGTGGGGATCAAAGGGAGGACTGGACGGCAGCGCGGCCGGGGATCTGTTCCTGGACAGCAGCAAGACAGAGGGACGGGAAACAGCGGGACGCGGGCAGGCGCTGTAGGAAGGCGAGGGCACTACCACTCACGCGAGTCGCTCAGCGTTTACGGCTACTCGTCACGTGCGAAGGGACGCAGTACGTGTCAGGTTAGGTTTCATCTGCTTACACCAGGAAACTCAAGACCCCTGTGTGGCCCTCGGTCATTGTGTGGCAGGTGAGGCCACCGCTCAGCATGAGAGTCCACAGAGACCCACCCCGAGCAGGGCAGGTGGCCATGGGGGACAGTCCCTCGCGAGCCCACGCAGGCACGCACAGAGCCATGGACTCAGGATGCAGAAGCAGCAGGGGTTTCTGCACCTAAATCAGCGTTAGGAACTGAGCTGTTTGAGGAAGGACGCATTGTGACATGTCGCAGCCCAGATTTACAGCCCGGCCCCACCCTGCCTCTGCCTGTGAACCTTGTAATGTAGAATGGGAAACCCCGCCCAGAGCCATGCTTCTCCTAAAGACTCATGCTGGCCTGGCAGGACTTGTCTGGGTATGAAACAAGAGGTGATGGAAAACTACAGTGAATGTTTACATTTTACATTTACAGCACAACTGAAGACACTGAAGAAAGGATACTCCAGAACTGCTGCAGAAAGATGCCAGAGCGATGGGCTAAGCATGTTCAAAACAAGAGGGAGGATTTTGAGGAGGATTCATGGCAGTGTGTCTTTCACTGTAGTAAATATTTTATTTAAACATACCCCGTACGTTTTCATCACATCTCACTTAAGAGTCTATATTAAAGAAATCTGCAGTTTCTAGAACCTACCAGGTACCTATCAAAGATATGTGGTATATCTTTGTCATATTCATAGATCATATTTTAGTACCTAGTGCATATCACATTGTTACAGTCATTATTGTTGGTGGCTAAAAGTCAGAAGGAAAAGTGGAGATGCTAACAGGTCTCAGGGCACTAGGGTGCTGACCTGGTAGGGGTGTTAGGTGAGGACTTCTACAGGGGGGGGCGGCACCACACAAATGCCGCACAGAGGCTCTGTCACCCCTCAACACTCATTCTTACAAGAAAAGGGAATGCAGCCGGGCATGGTGGCGTAAGCCTTTAATCCCAGCACTCGGGAGGCTGAGGTAGGAGGAGCGTTGTGAGTTCGAGGCCAGCTTGGGCTACAACGCGTGCACAAGGCCGGCCTGAGCTACACAGTGCGACCCTGCCTCAAAAAACCAGGGCCAGGAGTTTGGCTCAGTGGCTTAAGCGCCTGTCTTGCAGGCGCGAGGTTGTGAGTTCAATCCCCGGTGCCGCAAAAAAAAGAAAAAAAGAAAAAGAAAAGGGG